>VXAU01002496.1:31349-54786 GCA_013399695.1 Formicarius rufipectus | reverse complement strand
TGTGTGTTAGTCTAGACATATACTTAAATGTCAACACAATAAAAAATCATGAATGATTTTCATATATATATTAATTTTATATACCTAAACTCGCTATATATCTAATATATATATATATAGAATATATGTATATAGAGAGTATATATACTAAACTCTATGAATATTTATTTATTTATAGGCTTTTTATAGAAATAAGCACCTCAGTATTACATTGTGTAACACTGACATTACTTTGCTGTTGGTGTAATGTAGAACATGCTAAGGACATTAAATTGGCTCCTGAAATGCCTCTGTTGATTCAAGAAAAGAAGCAAACAATTAGATTAGGTCATCCAAATTAAATCTATCAGGGTATATTGAACGCAGAAAGCAATACCATGCATGAATCTGCACAGAAAATTTATATATAAAATCAAGAAAGGTTCAACTGACACAAAATTCCTTGTCTTGTGTTTGACTGGCTTTAAACTGCCTCTATGAGTGAATGTCTCATTACTCTCCAAGACTCAAGTTGCAGTCTGGCATCTTTTGGGACAGATCACTCAGCTGTCCAGAGCCCTCAAGACTTTTGAATGCTGTGGAAAAACCAGATATTGGGATGCTCAAGCAACAGTTTCTTCTGTTTGAGAACAAAAACCAAGTATTCAATGACTGGAAATATAAAGAATTCGTTCCTGTGTGCAGCCTGCTTAAACATCTCCTCAGGAACATCTGGTGTTTGCTACCTAGGCAGAAAGAATAACAGATTAGGTAGAATATAGTGTCTGATCTATGTCTGCTCCTGACGTGACATGCACTGAGTCACCAACAGGAAAAATGTCAGAACCACACAAGAGGATGCCATATTCAAAGAAGCATGTTTTGATCCACTGTTTTTTAATCTGTCTGCATTCAACATTTTCCAGCAGGATGTGTTTACCTGTGTATAACATTATGCTGGTTCTTCATTACTACTTTTTATACATCTATATTTAATTACAAAAGGGTGACTTCACCACCACTGGGAAGGTAGATAGTGACAATCTTACTGAAGAAGCAGAGATAACCAAATTTTTATTTCCCTGAAAAGCACATGATTTGTTAAAGTTACCAGACTATCAGACTTAAGGAATCTTAGATGCCAATAGAAAAGTCATACCACAGAAAGCTGGTTGGAGCTCTGGGAAACTTCGGTATCAAATGCCACTAAAATTAGTAAAGAATATAGTGCCCAATTGTAATGGGCACTGACATCAGTCTCAGGACTGCTGCTACAGATTTAAAAGAAACTCTTAGTGTACACAGACTAAAGTTGTAAAGAAAAGCAAGGTTCCAAATCAAGGCTTTAGTGCTCTGTCACTGAAATCTCACAGCCAAAAGTTCAATGTCTTGCTTATCAAAAATTAGAATCTGTAACATGGCACTCAAACTTTCACACTTTTGTTATTATCAGGAAGGTATGTACTACCAAAAGAGGTTTTTTTTTCCTTTGGGTTACTATAGCAGAATCTCACCCTTTTCCCTTCATGTTCCTTTCTAAAAGTCTCAATGTTTACTTTCAGTGCAATTGGCTTCCAGACAGAGTAACTTGCTCTGCAAAGGGAGTGATACAGTATACACATCAGTGCTTGTTTGTGGCTCCCAGAGGGTACATTCACATTTAAAGAAAAATAAACCAAAACATATTTATATTCCATGGTGCTGCTGCAATTCTTTTCATCAATAAAAATGCACTTATATAGCATCCCAATTTGTAATCAATGGGATGGTGATAGGGTGGGAAAAGGAGACAAAGAAATCAAGTAGATAAACAGATTACAAACCTAAGTTTTATCATGTAAAAGCTGCTAGTATTCTATCAGACATACTGGTTTAAATTATTTGTTTAGCCTGTTCTGAACATCTCTGACAAAATATTTGAAGTGTTTTGGTGATCTAGACAAAACTATATTATCAGAAGTGATTTCTACGGCTAGATACAGATTTATAAATGTATCTCCGAGCATAAAAGATTTTGATCAGTGTAGTAGGATCTACCAAAAAAAAAAAAAAAATTAGACCTGGTGAACCCAGCAGTGGTCCTTTCTAATCTTAACCATTCTGTGATTCTGTACCTAAATTTCTGAAAATCCTCTATTTGTGTCCTAGCATTTGTTTTTTTGTTCATGACCTAAAATCCACATATACCACTGTGTTTAAGCATCTGATGTTACACTCGACATTACCATGTACCTCTCCCCATTGTTCTAAATTCATGCATGTATACTCTTTCTGTAATTCCTAGACCAGAGTGGAAGTGCAGGAGGACAAGGAAGGAGGATTTACCTTGATCTCTGTATCATACTCCATAGATCTTGCAGATGTGACTGAACAGACTTGACTCAAAAATTGTTATCTTGTTCTCGTTGGCCTTGCACCTTTTTGTTCCTACACCTATTTCCAAACTCTACCCTGTGCCAAGACATTTCAGGCTGAGTGACTCTTGAGTTCTCTTCACAAGAATATTCATGTTGTGGGTTATAAAGCAGTTAGTCTCATAGAAAAAGTAACTTTTTGAAATATGTGTCAGAAGAAGAAAACTGGGAGCAGATTGAAGCAATGGACTGATGGGAACTGCATGCATTTCCACAAAGGGAAGCACCAGATTCTGCACTTGGGCAGGTGCAATCTCGGGTACCAATGTATGTGGGGAATTAACCACCTGGAAAACAAGGGAAGAGCATTTAGCGATTTCACAAGATTTCTTATGGGTTGTTTAATGGAGCAACCAATGACAGGGAAAAGGATGGAAGGTAATTTAAGGGAACAAGTGTGGGAAAATAAAGT
Organism: Formicarius rufipectus; assembly: GCA_013399695.1. NCBI lineage: Eukaryota > Metazoa > Chordata > Aves > Passeriformes > Formicariidae > Formicarius > Formicarius rufipectus. Next base: position 51,981 of record VXAU01002496.1, on the reverse strand, counting down.
TAAGAAGAAAAAAGTAGATATTGTGTAAATGGTTGATTGGTACAACTGTCTGCATGTTATCTATTTTATCTTCATATTAAATTATTCTCTAATTCTTTCTTGATCAAGGTGCTCTCACTCTCTCTAATGCCTGTCTGTAGAGGGGTCTGGATGCCAGAAATTGCAGTCAGACCATGGGTCAGAGATTCCATGTGCCTGTATGGCCATGGAGAACTAAGTGAAACCTAGTGAAACCCAGTGCCAATCACAGCAGCAGCTAGATTGTATAAGGATCTTACACATCAGCATTAGTGAAGATCAAGCCAGACTTTCTGGGGAGTGGTGGATAAAGTGGCTGAGGTGGCAGAGAAGATCAGATTATGTGTCTCTAAATGTGAGACTGCAGGGGAACTGACTACTGGAGGTCAGAGAAGTCCTGGCCATCTTTGATGGTTGTGTATGTCAGTGCGACCATGAGTGAGGGGTCTGTAATATCAATTGGAGTGGGATTATGACCTTGAGTCTTGTATGTCCATTGGAGAGCAAAAGGGGAGTCTGGGATCCACGACCACTGCTAGGCAGATCAAGTGTCTGAGCCTGACTGCTGGAAGGATCCATGTTGTACATGTGTATTTATGGCTGTAGTATGCATCTTCGTCTTGCTCAGCTAGATGGGGGAGCAGGATGAGGCCACTGGTTCTGCCTGAGTTCATATGAGTACTCTGTGTGTCTTGTCTGTCTCTATCAGTTTGCATGGATGATCATGTCTGTTTGTGTGTATGTGTCCTCTGTGTGCATGTGACTACAGGGAATACTTGCTCAGCCTCACTGATGGGACCTGAGATGTGGAACTGCATCCGCTTCATCTCACCCAGCCTGCTGGTGCTGGCACGCCATATTTTCCGCTGACAGCCTAGACATACATAACAACATCCAAGGATGATTCATGGATGAGACCAGTGTTTTAGAGCTCTGAGTTTCTGGAGAGTGCAGGTACAAGGAATATTATATACTGCTGATTCAGAGTATTTACACTCACAGAAATATTTGAAACTGAGTCCCCCATCCACCAACTTTTCTGTTTGCCATAAATATACAAGGTATGGAACTTCATCTGCAAGGCAGAACTTGTTCTTTAAATCCTATGATGCTTTTTGGATCATGATTTGGAAGAGAGAACAGGCTGAAAAGCAGTAGTATTTGGCTGAACTTCACTGAAACATCCTGGAAAAGGATGCAAAGCCAGGAGGCAAATGCTGAGTGAATTCTTTGATCATAAAATATATCTGCTGCCAGAAAAAATCATTTTTCTAGCATTATGGCCATGAGAAAACAAAGCATTAAGAACAACATGGCACCCAACCATGTTGCAAGGGGGGATTCAAGATTAACTTTTGTTTTCTCCTCAGGTAACATACCACATAATGTCATCTGTGGAAGCTCAATGCAGCATGAGGAGAAAAGAGCTCTCCTGACACTGCTGTAGTGCTTTCTGACTGTTTGACAGCCTTGGAAACCTTGAGTTTTCTTCTTACTTTTGGTCTTCTTCCAGGGACCCCTTATTGACCACGGTCTGTCACTTCCTTTAATTTTAGGTTCCTGAACCAAATCATCAGAGCAGAAAGCTCACACACTTTACATTGCCAAAAGTATTCACAACCACATTCGGTATCTGTGGGAAGAGACAGAAAGCCTTTGTGAATTTCAAGGAGTGGAGTATTTTAAGCAAGGCGAGAGGAGCACTAACCTTCTTCTTAGTGACAAATTCTCTCTCAGATTGCTCTTATTTTATGACAACAGCTGTGTTGGGCTGTCTGGAAATGGCTTACAGTGTCCTGTCTTGGTTTTTTTTTAAAAGATCTTGAAACAACTTTGAATGATTCAGAGCTTGTTACTGTCTCTATGATCCTTTCCCATTCTTCAAAATAACACAGAAAATCTTGAAGGCAAAAATATTTTCAATATCGTTAGATGGATAAACAGAAGAGTCATAAAGCAAAGAGTACCATATGTTCTCTTGCCAGACAAGGACTCCTCTGTGGTACCACCAAGCCAAATGGGTTGAAGACAGACTGTTTAAGCACAGAGAATGACAGTCACTTAATTCAGTAAGTTGGCTTGCTGTGGAACTTGATCCTTATATTTCAAAGTGGCTGGAAAAATGACAAATTCAAGAGATAGGTTCTATCAAAAGATATCATATAAGCATCTGCTCTCAAAATTGCAGACACAATGTTTAAAAACAGTAAACCACTTTTCAGAAGCTATGGTTAACTGGACAAAAACCTTAGGAACAACAGCAACCATGTTTAAATGTCTGTGGAAAGTTGATGATGATGCAGATCATGGTGTAAAGTTCATGAAGAGTTCATTCTAAACCAAAGGTATGAGACCCAAAAATTAAAAGGGTAAGGTAGGAAATATAGCAAATTAAATGCAATAAGACATATTGTACTTTAATATACACATTATTAAGTAACTATTTTAGAGACAACCTTTTTCTAAAGGGTTCTAAATTAAAAAAAAAAAAAAAAAAGAAAAATTCTATTATAGTCCAAGATACAAAGTGTGTAAGTAGGAATTCAACAAGTACCAGCGAGCTGAATTTTTTGTTCAAGAAAACTTGTTTCATTTTCAGAGAATTATCTTGCAAAGAAGACAATAAACATTTGTTGTAACAGTGAAAGACTGAAATGGTCCCTTTAACTGTTGTCATGGTAGTTCAAATCGAGGAGTTTAACCTTTTGAATGATTTTATATAGCAATTTTTCAGGGACAAGTTCCATCAACAGGAATCCAATCTTTCATGAAAATACTGCTTCATCCAATCTATCAATCAGATGAAAGCTTGCATCTAGACTGAAAAAAAATCACCTAGGAGGATGAAAGTTTAAGACAGAAAAAATATTAGAGCTTAAAAAAAAGTTAATAATACAGATAGGGAGAGGTGAAAACAACAATTCAAACCATCCAAGTTCAATAAAGGAATCCATTTTATAAATTTATTTCAAAATTACTGATTTTGCAATGTCCAATATTCAATCCAGATTTTGCAAGAAAATGTTATTTGATTAAAACTATTGGAACACATTTGTAGCCACACCAAACATAAAAGAAATATAAATATATGTCCACGACGTGTTTTGGTCTACAGTTCAAATTTCAGCTACAATCAAGTGATTACTTACCGTCATCTGCTTCAAGCTAACTGTCATATTACAGAAAAAATAAATAGTGAATTCTCTTCAGAAATACCTCTGCTTATTCATCCAAATTGAATGTTAGCTTTCATTTTGAAGTTGTGACATTGATAGAAATTGTTTTAAAGATACTGGCAGTATATGCTGTGAGAGCTACTTCATATTGGACAGTGGCTTTGATCCACAGTGAAATAATCCTGATTTACATGTTATGCAATCTTATTCCTACAAAGGATTGTGCTTAGTCAGTACAGATGTTGTAGAAGGACTCACTTTAGAGCAAAAAGAGGTGAAAATTGCTTGGAACTTTTCTGGAGTTGTAAAAACTTTTTTAATGTTTGCTTTAGGAATCATAATCTCACTACACTTTATTGTTTTGGTTTGTTGTTTCTTTGTAATGTGACTACAATTTGAAGTGAAATAAACTATTTTTCACTCCAGAATTTAGGCTTTTAATTTTTTACTTCAGCTGCTATTCTGGGGTGGGGGAAGTGGAAATGATGGAAGACAACAGGAGAAAAGTCAATGAAAACTCTTCTGAGATTGCAGTCATGTCTATTGGAAAATTACATAGTGTCCTCAAAATACACTAATCCCTGGTGGAATCTACATATTTTAATTAACCATCTCTTTTCATCAATCCAGCCTAAATCTCCACTGAGGGGTGCATCTCATACAATACCTGTGGGAGACTGGAAGACAAGTATCATTACCAACTCTGTTTTTCTATCTATTTGCAATAATAGTATTAGAAACCAATCAACCAAACAAACAAAAGCAAACAACAAAACAACACTCTAGAGAAAAAAATAAAACACAAACTTTTCTACTTATTTACATACTTCCAGTCTCTTAAGATCAGAGAGAGTATCCTGAAAAAAATCAATATGCTATAAAAGCTGCAGATAAAAGTCATAGGCCACTCTTACCCTCAGGTAAATAGATCATGTAAATAAAACAGAGAAGAGAAAAAGATAAGGTGGAAGTAACTCCATTGCTGAAAGACTTGCTCTTCTATTTTTTCCTTTCTGCCTTCTAAATTATGAGATCTCATGTTCTGGTGTCAAAAATACCCAATTGAAAATAGAAACCTGTTCAATAAGCAAGCCATAGTTACAGAGGATTCTGTTGCCATGGTCACACTTATATAGAAGCTTTGTGATTGCACTAATGACTATATGCTGGTTAGCCCACTGGCTACAAAGGTGGTAGTGTTCACCTGAGGTCTGAAAAAAGTCACTAGTTACAGTCTGCATGGGGAAATGAAGATTACCAAAACTGTAAAGTCTCTTCTGAGAAAGAAGGGACTGAAATTGTTTGGTACTCTTCAGTTCTGCAAAAATGAAATAATAAATTAACAAACAAACAAACAAATAAATATTATAAATTATAAATGAATAATAGTAAAAAGAGTGAATATGATAGGTGAACCAGAATCATAAAAAGTCATGGATATAATGAACTGGATTGATTATTCCTTATTTCCCATAGTGCGAAGACAATGAAATGCTAAACTTAATACGTTATCACTGAAACATAGTGTTTTAGAAAGGGGAATACACTGGGGACCAAATTCACTTTACATATATATGAAAGAGTTAAAAATTCTAGAACGATTTTTTCTACAGAAATATTTGGATTGTTTCTCATTTTGTGTTAAGAAGCTCTCAAAACGTTCTGTTATCTCATAACAATTAGATGAAATAGAGTATTACATAAATAAAACCGTTTTTCTCTAGCTGTGACACCTTTCTCTGTATAGATGTTGACTGTTATGGAAATCTTAGACATCACGAAAAGAAAATTATATAGTAATTCAGTCAATTCTCCTTCATTAAGGAGCACACTGAAGATACAACACTTAGATTGAAATCCACAGTGTTCAACCCACCACAATATGAGAACATTTGGTGTTGTTTGTATTTGTTTATGTAGGTGAATGTCTGTTTACACAACAGAATTATGAACAGTGTGAGACTGTTTACATCTAAGGTTGCATTTTGAAATCATTTCTACTCAAGAGCTGAATAAAGTAGAAGAGCAATATATTATGAATTTTTGGTAGCAGTTAATGCAGCTGCTTATTTTATAATGAGAAAAAAAAGTGCCAGATAAGCTCTATTTAAAGTTTTTCACTTGGGGAGGTCAATATATTATTCTGTACTTTCAGAGAGTGATGATCTGATAAAATTTCAGCAATCTTAGCATAAATTATATTATACACAATTCACATAAATTACTATTAATATATTTGCTGAGTTACTAGCAATTTGTCAAAAGCTATTTCCACTTTTAGTTTAAATACTGTGTAAAAGAGATATGATGAAAGTAGTCATTTAGTCTCTATATGAGTGAGAAAATGTCAATTACCTTTTCTTTCTACAGCTGCATAATCAGAGATTTTACTGTTAAAAGCATGTTTCTTTTTCAGCCTCCTCTTGTTACCTCATATGAATGAAACAATTTCTTTTTCATTCTTTATTGAATGAAGTGTACTTCTATACATTATTTTTATGAATTTTATTATGTTAAAAATAATGCAGTAGATATCTCTGAAAATCCTTTAATTGAATACTAAATTATGTAAAAATTTTGCAAACAGGAAAGAAAATCTACATGCTATTGAATCATGATAAGCTCATGAGAAATAAAGAGCCATTAAAGTTACTGGATATGTAGAGGAGAAGAATAACACAGGTAAGAAAAGGAATAGGAAAGTAGAAAGGAAGAAATTACAGTAAAAATATTCATATGTGTCTCATAGAAAGGACTAAGATATGCTCTTGGTAACTCTAGAGTTGTATTTGAGATGCTACAGAACAGAATTAACCTTGTTTCCATGAATACAAAATCCCTCTTACTGAAAAGTTTGGTACTACTCTTTTATTGGTATATATAAAATGCAAGAATATTAATGTTCCCTAGCTAGATGTTCTCACTATTGGACTCAGTCTGATAGTCTGAACAAAAGTGGCTGGAAATCAAATTCTGTTAAATCAGTGCCACTGGTCTCACCAGACTCATGTCCATATCTCGGTGCAACTGAGTTTCTGCAAATATGCCAGAGGACACAAAATATACTGCTAGAGCATTGGAAACAAGTCCCTGGATTTCAGGTTTTTGCATTACCTTTTGACGAAGGGCCTTGAACAAACTAACATATATGTGTGTAAAATTAGATACAAAATATTACACTGCTTACCTAAATGTACGTATGTATATCACAGATGATGCATGTTTTACCTCTATAACCGTGTTCATGACCTTTTCTGGATTAAGTGATGAATTTTATGTTATGTTGAGAATGATTTCTCCTCTATAGCCATTGTTTTTTCTTTTCAGAAATGCATAATGGAAGTGAAAAGGTGAGATGCACATGATTTCATTCTGAAACACTCTGCTCTCACAGTGGTTTATGCTATCTTCTGATTCTTTTTTCTTGTCCAATACAAACAAGAACATTGGCTGCATTAAGCTTTTGGTATCTCTTTTGACTAATGTTGACTATCAAGTATTACGTGTATAATCTAATTACTGTGCTGATTTCATTCACTATCTTTGGAAAAAAATGTTTCATTACTATGCTAATAGAAATAGCTCTTGTTTCCACACTGTCCTGATAGACTGCAATATGAAGCCATTGAAAGTCAAATTACTTTTTAATTTATAGCTTGTGCTATAAAGTGTTGGCTAAAGGCTACAAAGTCTGTGCTATCCAAGTCTGAAGTTATACTTCAGAGTGGTGAAGTGTAACTTGGTGGCTCTATAGTAGTTTAAAACTCCATTACCTACATTAGCATGAAATTACATATAATGTATTAAACTCAGATTTATACACTAGATTCTGGAAAACAAATTATACTTCGAAACCATATATTACAGGTGACTGGTAAATAAAGCAATGAATACATTCTTTAAATCTTAACAGTTACTAAGAATTAGTGCAGATAAGGCAACATAATTTGCATAAAATCATGCCACTGTTCTGTTTAGACCATATCTTATATCAAGCAATGTGGTGCCAGTATACCATTTGTCTTTCATATACAGAGTAAAAAGGTGCAATGAAAAAGAACCGTCAGGTTGCATATGTAGATACTACTGTCACACATATTGCAATGCCAACAGCTAAAGGCATAATCTGTATTGGATTTTGCCATCCCACTAGTGTAAGCCCTTCTATAACAATCTTTCCAACTAGCAAAATTTGTTTTTCTTCAACTATCATCAACCAGCCCAGCTGTCATCCATAAACTTTCTGTTAATGTATGTTGCTTTAATACCCTAGGACTAGACATTTTTTGGACTACAAAATTTGCTGAAATTTAGCCCAACGACCAGTAAATAGGTCTGCACTATTGAGTGAAATAAAAACTTTCATTAATCTAAAGTTCAAATATCTTTCTGATATTGCTTACTTTAAAGAAATATTTTTTTTTTAATACAAGCTTGAAACATGATTATTTTGTATAGGGAAATTAGAAGTGCTGTTCAAGAAACAAACAATAGAAACCCAGTACACTTAGCTGCATTCATCCAAATCCTATGATCAATTCATTGTTGTGTTTAAGCTGAGCTATTTCATTTCCCCCGAGGCCTTCTCCCCAGGGATCCTCCTTTCTAAGCCATTTTCTCAGAACTACGCCTGTATTTTGAAAAGAAATCTGCTGGGATAAGAGCTGAGAAAATGAAATACAAGGCAGGGGATCAGAAAGTGTGAGTATGCAGAACAGAATAAAAGATGGGACCAAAGGGGATAAATAAAACAGGAGAATAAAAGAAAACAAGAAAGCATATTGTTGCAGGCTAAAAGAGAAATTTTTTGCCAACTCCAAATCCTGAGACTGATTACAGGATACAAATATAAGCAGTATAGCTCTTGGAATGGAAAATATAATTTATTAAAATAGGAATATTCCAATGTATAATTTATTGTATTCTTCAGTATTTCAATTTTCATACCATGTGCTAGCAGAACCAACTTTCACCTGTTAGTTTAATCTGAGTAGCATTTTTTGGAATGACAGATGTTATTTTTTTGAACTTATAGAAAGGAAATACTCTAGATGTTCAATGAAACACTTAAACTTTCCAATTATGAGAGCCTTGATGACAATAAATTATTTCTCTTATTTTACAAAACTGATACATCATATATGCCAAACACCAAACCTACTGGAAACTGCAAGAAAATTCCAATATTTTTCTTTTTCAGTATATAAGCCTAAAAATTTCAGCCAGCATTCTCTGTTCTGTGCTCATAGTAACACATCTAATCTATAAATCTTTTTGTATATTTTGGGTCATCGACTAGTCAAGATTCCTTACTACTTGAAACGGAATTAGTACTGCTAGACTGATTTTATCCCATGCTCTGATAAAAGAAACCTAACAGTGTTACAGTGTTAGGATGTCTGAGCTCTAATGAGCAGCTACCATGTCACACCCATGTAACACTCACTGGCCCCTGGAATGGACTTTTGCTCCTAAGAATGTAAAGACTGCCTTATGAGGCTTAGATTCCACCAAAGGCAAAGCTAGAACAGATGAATATAGATACACTATGCTATGTCTCCTCTAGAGGAGCCCTATTTGGAATGCACCAGCTCTGAAAGTTTTTTTAAGACAATCCTTGGGTTTGCACAACTGGATGACTACACAAGCAGTTCTTGTTGTTAAAGTCACTTCATGTATGTAAGTTTAGGTGGAACTTCTACAATCAATTAATTATCAAGAAAATTGTGGCAGGATAAACTTTGTTTGGACTGCACTAAAGAGAAAACTGCTCCCAAAATTTCCCAGATGAGGGATAGACTTTCAGAGTGAAGGAGTTAAATTCTCCTAAAAGCTACTTTTCCATCTATAACCAACTGCTAACGAAAACAATAGTTTATTTGCATCAGCCCCTTTGACCCAGTGAATAGATAAAATAATAAATGGTGTAAAAACATAGGCTTGTAAGGACAATGCTGAGTGTGTAATTCTCCCTCCATCATGAGGGGAGGAGGCATGCATGTGCTGCCTACCTCCAAGAGCATCCCCAGGTTCTCTCTCTGCATATGTAAGGTCAGCAAATTAACACCTTTGTTGATCATCTCACCTCAGATAAGTCAGTCTAGTACAGATCCAGCATTAACAGTGTAGTAAATTTCTAGAATAAAAATGTCTTATAGTAGCAAGAGAGAACTGTCCACCTCTGGAAAAGAGAAGTTCTGTACAGCATTGGGTAAATGCATAATAATTGATTACATATTTTGGATTTTTTCATGGAAAATCCAATTGCTGCTGATGTTTAATATAAAAGACAAAAAGAGCAAACCTTTCTCTTCTGGATTTCTCTCTGAGAGAGAAAGTGAAAACTTCAAAGGAATTTTTGAAATATTTATAAGTTGACCAACACTAGAAACACTGAACATCAAATACACTTCCATGGAAGAATTTCTAAACCAGTTTTCTGTTTTATAGCTACCTTTTCAGGAAGACAATTCCTGACAAGTAATTGCTTTTTGTTTTATTGTCTGCCTAAGAGTAGCATCATAAACTTAGTTTGTACTAAAACTCCCAAATACTATTTCTTTCAGTTACTGGTTTTCTTTAATAGTCTATAGATTCCAGCCCCACTCTTGACGTACATAAATGTAAACTTTACTGAAAGACTCGCCATATTGAATCTTTTTTAAAAACCTGTACTTTCCAATTTACATCTAGAAGTGTAGTTAATACCAAAATACAACTAATAAACACATAAAATGTGGAAGAATTTAAGAAATATTAACAAGACTTAAAAACCAAAGAGAGGTTTAAATTTTGGATAACTGCCTAAATTTTGGATACTTATCAAAGAGAAATTGTCATATTTAGAGATGCTAATACTTCTTTAATTTCCCGTCAAGAAATGTTCACCATTATAATGTGAAATTGCCCACATAATCTGAATTAGTTTTAAGCTAAGATGCCTCAGTCACCGTTCCAACAAGAGGAACCAAAAGCCAGGATGTAGCCTTTATAAATAAGTTATAAATTTCACTGATTGTAAGATTACTGCATTAAAGATAAGTATATTGAAACATCACACGTACACAGGGCACTGACAAAGTCAGAAATGTTAAGCTGTCATTCTGTAATATGAAATTACCACCCTTGTAGACTTGACTTTATGAAAAAGATTTTTATTCTAAAGTGTATGTGAGGTCAATGACATCTTGTTAGTCTCTGACAATAAAATGGTATAAAGACACTCAATTTTATTTAAAAGAGCAAAGAAATCCCTTTTCAGAAATACATTTGATTTTTCTGATTTTGCTATACAAAGAAGCATCCAAGACAACTTTTTATCTTTTAAGCATGTCTCTAATTCAACTCAACAGAAGTCTAAGTGTAGAGCCTACATGGCAACACTTCAGGGCTGTGAGGAGAAGTAAAATTAGTTGCAGTGTCAGAGATCTGGGCCTTGGTATTTCCTAATTTTATAGATTTTACTGAATATATTTCCTGAATTTCTCTTTTTGTGTGAAAACTGAGAGGAGCAAAGGGTGGTGACAAATTTGAAACCTCACTCTTGATGTTATTTTAAATTTGTCCAAAGAAGGGCAAAAAAGCTGGTGAAGGGTCTAGAAATCATATCTTATGAGTGGCTCAGGTAACTGGAGTTGTTTAGTCTGGATAAGAGGAGGCTTGGGGTAGACTTCATTGCTCTCTGTAATTGACTGAGAGGAGATTGTAGTGACTTGGAAGGTCAGTCTTTTCTCTCGTGTCTCAAGTGAAAGAATGTGAAAGAGGAAATGCCCTTAAGTTGCACCAGAGAAAGTTCAGATTAGATATTAGAAAAGAAAAAATATTCACTGAATGAGTGGTGAGGCATCGGAACAAGCCACCCAAGCAGGTGGTGGAGTCATCATCTTTAGAAATGTTCAAGAGGTGTCTGGATGTGGTACTTGGGGCTATAGTTCAGAGGTGGTGTTAAGCTGACAATTGGACTAGATGATCTTGAAATTATCTTCCAACCTTGATGATTTTGTGATTCAAAGAGTCCAGCAAGCCAGCCCTTAAGGTGCATGAGGACTGGCTGAAGGTTCAAAGACCGAAGGTGGTTTTCTATGGCTTTTGTTCATGAAATTAATTACATTCTCACTCAAAATCTTGTCCTCACTTTACATTGATTGAATGATCCTTTAACTAATACCAAAATTAATGCAGTTTAAGGTTTGTGACTGTGCAGAGTGAACATTCACAACCCATTGAAACAGACAGATTTTGAGAAGTACTGCTATCTGTTACATAATACAAACATCTTTCTCACTTGCTTTTGTTTTACCTGTAAGGCATATAAGTTAAGAATGACACATTTTTTTTTTGTAAAGAAAATAAAATACTAAAACAAGTATTGGACATGTCAAATCAACATTCCAAATATTGAAAAAAACTCAGATGCTTAGTCTGTGAAAGTCCATTAAAAATAAAAGAAGATTTTCAGCTATCAATTCCCTATTTAAATTTTTATCACTGCTGTCTAAAATTCTATTTGAACTTTAATTTCATTTTCAAGTTGGGGATAATTTAGTCTATTGAGAATATATCTTTGGGGCAATACAGGTTTTATTCAGTAATTGTGTATCTCATTTCTACTGGTTTCTAGCAAAGAGCAAAGGGAAGGAGTAAAGATAAAATACTATTGGAAATCTATCTGATGACAGGTGTTGTTATAAATACTATTAAAGATTTAGCAGTAGGAGGCTGATGACGGAATACTGTCAAAAGGTTTTTCCAGCTTCTAGATAATGTAGTGAAGCACTACTATTATTGAAATTAGGACAGATAGGAGTAAATTATTGGAGAAGCAAACAAGTCTTTAAAGCTTCCCAAGTTCATAGAAAAAACACATACTTTACTGGTTTCAGTGAAACCATACTGAAACACCTCACCACACTAGAAACAGTGATACACATAAACATGCTTTACCTTAAATTAAAAAAAAAAAGTTACCTCAGGTTCATCCAGATGTCTGTGAACCAAAGCCAGCAGCACTGTAAAAGTTTGCATAATGTAGTTCACAGTGTAATTAATGTTTTAATTTCCTGTGGAATGCACAGTAGTGTCTGAAGTGGTGAAATTCAAAGAAAGACTGATTAAAAAAAAAGTTTTTGAAATGATAAAATAAAGAAAAAAAATATTAAAAGTCTCTCAATACTACTCTTTCCTTTTATGAAGAACCTCATATTCCCATGAAACATCCACAGAATCATAGAATGCTGGTAGGATTGGAAGGGACCTTAAAGATCATTTAGTTCCAACTCCTCCATGCTATGGACAGGGACACCTCCCACTAGATCAGGTAGCTCAAGGTTATTCAATTTGATCTTTACCTCTCCCAGGACTGGAACATCCAGAATCTCCATGGGCAACCTCTTCCTCACAGAAAAGACTTTTTCCTAATATTTAGTCTAAATTTCTCCTTTTTCAAATTGTGAATGGAATTCTCTTTAATTCCAAGGAGTTGTTTGGGTAAACCAAGGTGGTTTTTTGTTTGTTTGTTTGTCTGTTTGGTTTTTTTTTTGTTTTTGTTTTTTTTTTTTTGTTTTTGTTTTTTTTTTTTAATATATATATTTGTGCATACATTTTCTTTATCATGTTGTTGTGGGTTAACCCCAGCCGGCAACTAAACCCTACAGAACCCCTGGTTCACTCCTCTTGGTGGGATGGGACAGAGAATCTGAAGAGTAAAAGTACAGAAGGTTTAACAAATAAAGCAAAAACTGTATGCAAGCAAAGCTAAACAAGGAATTAATTCACCACTTCCCAGGTGTTCAGACACCCCCAGTACAGCAGGGCTCAAGTATGCCTAATGATAACTTGGGAAGTCAAACACCATCACTATAAAAGTGCATCCTTTCCTCCTTCTTTCACCAGCTTTATATGCTGAGTGTACACCATATGGTAGAGAATATAATTTTGGTCAGTTGGGGTCAGCTGTCCCAGCTGTGTACCCTCCCAGCTTCTTTTGCAGTCCCAGCCTCCTTGCTGGTGAGGTGGTACGAGGAGCACAAAAATCTTCGACTGTGTAAGTAATGAAAATAGTCCTATATCAACACTCTTTCCAGCACAAATTAGAAACACGGCCTTACGCTACCTACTTTGAAGACAATTAACCCTATCCACAAGTACACATATGAACTCCACTCTAACAAGAGTACTTATTGATGATACTTTGGTCAATGACATTCTGGTGATTCTAATGTGCCCCTTCTAACTCAGGATATTCTGTGTTTCTATGATACTCTTATGTAGGTGTAGCTCCAGAATACATCAATTTTGTGAAGACCAATATGATCTCCAAAGAAGATTAAGGCATGCAAAACGGAAAGAAGCTGAGTAGAGTGACATACTTAGTACTAAAATAATAAGGTAAAACCCAAGGAAAGTCTAATGATGAATGCAAAGTTCTTAGCTAAGGAACGTGTGAGTCATTCAGTTCTACTCAGGAAAGAGACAACATATGAAAGCTTTTATAACAACATTTTCTCGAATGTTTCATTACTACTTGCATAGAGACACAATGGCGAGAGTGAACCAGATTTTGATCTGTCTCATTTAGTGTTGCTTTGTAAAAGTCTGATTATTTCACCANTTTGTGCTGTTATTCACAGAAAACAAATCTTTTTTTTATTTTCATGATTTTTAAAAATAATATTTGACATCAAATATAAGAAATTCAGGCTTTATACTCAAAGGAAAACAGGAGCACATGATTTCACATTAGAATCTGCAACAAAAGACTTTAAGAGAAAAAGGAAGAAACTTCTTAATTGCTGTTTTCTTAAAACCTTACATGGCCTTATTAAATCTGCAACCAGTGAAGAAGAATGAAGCAGCTGTTAGGAGTCTGAACAGAAACCAAACAGCCACTTAAGAGCTTTATTGTTTTCTTTTTGTTCTTAGAGATTTATTTTATTTTATCCCATGGCAGTTTATGAAAGAACAAGAAGAAAACATTTGCTTATGAGAACTAAAACAAGCATCAAAATTGAAACAACTGAAATGAAAACATTGTTATTGTTTCATTTCTCTAGGATACAACCTCATGCAGAACATTGAACATCTGTCAAGGAGTAAGGAGATACTGACGAGATTTAGAGACATATTTTCAAATAAGTAGTTCCATGAGCCAATGGAGCCTGATTTTCAACATTTCTGCTGTGCATGAACTCTCTCTTTAGTAAATGTACTAATAAAGTATCTCTCTCATATCTGGCTATTTCCATAAAAATCATTGCAAATTTTAGTGTTTGAGACCAAAACCTCATTGTCAAAATAGTGGACGGATTCAAAAGTAGCTGATTTGAGAAAAGTTCTTTCTCTCACATGCAGAATTTGACTGTGTATGTCTTGTTGCATGTGCTAAAAAAACCCTGCATCCTTACATTATCATGAAACTAAAGCAGTGCAAATTGCAACCTAATCAGTGGGACAAAACAAAGTCATTTTGAGGGGGATCCTGGAGATCAAACACATTTAGAAAAGGCCAGTCATGAGCATATGTTTGTCCATCTGTCTGCATATGTTATGAGATATGCAGACTAGCTTCTGAGACCATAGCATTGAGCCCTGCAGCAGTCCTGTTAAAACACTCACATTAGGTTGGTACTTCTGAATTGCAGCTTGTGTGATTGCAGCATATGCCACTAACAGAAAAGGTTGGATCCTTTGGGCTGACTGATGGACAGTGGGTGACTTCCACAGTGCTTTTGATTTGCAGACTAGTAGAGTGGCTGCTTGGAAGTTAACTGTTCTGTTTAGCTGCAATTCTTTTTTAAATAATTAAGAATTCTGTTAAAAACACAGTGTGCATAGTAAGACTAATTATTTTTAACTCATATGCTAACAAATACAGTGATGTTACTTGTGAATTTGAATGGTAGAAGAAGTAACAACACAGGCAGCAGGTCTTGCAATTCAAAAGAAGACATCCTGCTTAAAATAACCTTCCAAATATAAATCCATATACAGTAAATCTATCATGTTATCTAGAAAAGGTCACATAATATGTACAAAATAAGCACTGGAGGTCCGGAACATATTTTTTTTCTGATTCTGCCATGTTTTTGCTATAGGATGGGGTAGGAAAAGTCATATCAAGGAAAAGGAAAACAATGTGTTAGAGCCACAGCTAAGTCAATACCTCAAAAGCGGGCTAAGTTTTATCTGACAAGCAGAGCTGTTTTTTGCTGCTTTAAGTTATGTTTTTTCTGTGTAAATAAGGTCAAAGATCTAAGTTTTTGATGACTGCCTTTGACTGTGGACTGATTCAACTTACATCATAAAAAGGGGCCAGCAAGAAATAGCAGATGCCACCTTGTACTATAAACAATCCTCACTAACAAATGTAATCGATACTAAGTGGACTAAAGGCATTTTATAAACTGATAGACATTTAGAGAAATTAGGAAAAATAGGATTAGTAATGGAGTTAGAAACTGAGAAGTGTTTGCTGGATGAAAGGGTATCTGCTGAAAAGCCTCTTCACCGTGCAGGAATGGAAAAGATAAAAAAATAAAGATAACTTTATCTACTTATTCATCAGGTTTATATTGCCTTAATAAAGCAGGATACTTTTTCTACAGCAGGGTAGCTGATGCTGGCAGTACTACAGTAAGGCTGGAAACTTATGTTAGTTCATTTTGTTTGTATTCCTTTTGGGAATATACATATCGTATCTTCCCTAATTTTCTTTACATTGATATGGCACAAAGATACAAAGCATAAAAATTAATCCAAGCAACAACCAGATACAGCATGTATTAATGTGCTCAGCCTGGAGGGAGACTAGACAAGAGAGGATGTTGTATGGAAAACTGATACGGACAAAGTGACTAAATAAGAATATCAAGCTATTTATATAGTGTTAATCCATTGGCTTGAGAAGATGAACGCTCCTGGGAGACCACAGTTTGTTCTAATAAGTTTTATTCCAGCTACTGGGTTAATATGAAGCAGAAAGTTATTAGGAGGAAATATACACATGTGGAAATATCAGCTTCTGCCTGTGGTGATTTAAAGCTTATTCACATCCTCTTTATTCTTGTTTATAGAAAGAGGATAATCCACCTCATGAATCAAACCCAGTGTTTTGTGGGCTGTTAGTCCTTCCGTTCTTTAAAGGACACACTAAGGTGTGTGGTGTATGATACCACGTTTAACACTTTCCTAGAAAGATCTAAGCTTTTCTAAGTGACTTACAGATTTTGACAGGAAGCACAGTTTACACTGGATTGTGATGCTTCAATTTGAAAGTGTAATTTTTTAGATCTTTTCTGTTGCTGATTTTTTGATTTCTAAAGTAGAATCGTTGTTGCAAACTGAAATGAGATAATCAGGAATGCAGTTGCAGCCTTTTGAACTATATGAACAGCACTGCAAAGGACTAAGCTCAAAACCTTTACATTCTACTTACTGGATAATCAACTGCTTAGTCACAGAAAGGCAGTGGGAACTTTCAAATTCTAAATTATTCACAGGATTTGGAATGTTTTGATTGTTTTAATTATTATAAGGGAAATTGTAAAACACATCCCTCATGATTATTATGTAATTTTCATAGAAAATATGAATAATTTGAAGTCAGTCCTGAAGATAAACAGTATGAGAGTGAGAATAAAATTAAGATTATCTGAAAAAAAATTGATATAATGATCCAAGCACTTCCCACTGTGTTCTGGAGAGACCCAAATTTGATGTGTCTTTAAAAATATGCCCTGGATATGAGAATGTGTATGAAATGGAAAAATATTTTTTTTACTGCTAGAAGGTAGATAAAAAACCAAACCAGCTAAATCTTTTTCTACTCAGAATACAGACTTGACATTTTTCAGTTTGAATTTGAAAGGCCTGTCCTCTCTGTGGGATCACTTGAAATCATGGACTGAAGTCACAACTGAATACACATCTCAGCCTTGGATGGCACCCTTTCGTGGGAAAGAACTACAGTGGATATTTTTGGATAGATACTATTCCAAACATTCTAAAACTGATATTTTCCTAAGCCTTTCTGTCTTGCAGTAAAGCTGACCACTACCTGTCAAACTTACATGCTTCTCAGTGATAAAAACAGATGTTAGCCTGCTTTTACCCTAGAAGATTTCTCTAATACTACTACTCTACCTTGATGAACTTGTGGTCCAGAAGAGATTTTCAATCCACACAAGTGACACAACAGTCTTAAAGGTGCCCCTCTGACAGGAAAGAGAATTCTCCCAGCATGAAAAAGGGGTAAAATTGACTTGACAGCTTTGCAATGCAAATAACAAGCCACCTTAAAGAGTACACTCAAAGAGTGCCAATAAACTTCACAGGACTCTTGTTGAAAGAAAACCAGAAACGTAGGGTTCTTTTCAGTTTTAATTCATAGACTGCAGTTCTGAATTGATCTTTGTACTAGAAATCCAACTCTTCATTTTGACAAACAGCTCTGAGAACTTGGTCTGAAATTTCTTCTGGTTTCACTCATTTGTTGTCTATTGTTAAAAAATAAATTATTTAACTTCCTTCCTAGCAAAGGGCAGAAAATCATGAATGACATGTCTCTTTTATAATTTATAATAAATCATATTTTCAGTGATAGGCACTTGTTGCACTTACAATTAAATTTGCAGATGGGTAGCACGCAAGGCAGTAACAAATCAAATTTCCTAACACCTGAATGCTGACTAGCATTTATTTATAACATGTTTCTCATTTTCTCCTCAACAATTTATTATCAAACATTTGTCTCTGAATAACTAATAATAACCCAACTGGGTGGCAATTGGGATAGTATCCTGATTAAAGCTGATTTTAAGACTGATAGAATTCAGTTTAGCAAAATACTATGACTGAAGTTATAGTTAAAGTTTTAGGATGTTCTTACTCTGATAGGCATGCCAGTCTTAGATGTGTCTGTGAGACTTTTATCACCCCATTCTTACAGTATTTTAATGTTGCATGCTCTACTCTTTTCATAGTAGCCTAAAAGGGAAAGGAAATTTCATTATGCTCATTTTACTAGTGTATGGCAAATTGAAGCATAGGAAGATTAAAAGTGGGATAAGTCTCATCTCTCTCTAAGTATCTATCAAAGCTACTTGTAAGAGTGAGAGATTATCTCACCTAAATCCTAGGAAATAGATCCTATTAATCCTAGGTGATTAATAGGATTAATCACCTATAAAGGTCATTTATCCTATACTAAAATAGATGGAAAATGTTGCCTACTTGCATTGTCCTCCAGTGGTTAGATATATGTAAAATAATCCAGGTAACTTGGTTGGTCTGTCTCCCTGGTTTTCAGACCATTTATATGTAGGAAAGAAATATTCCACTAGAGGATTTGTTCAAGGTCACAGAGGAAGTCTACAGCACATCAGGAACTTAGACTAGATATCACAATTTTCAGATTAGAACTTTAATGGCCATACCATACTTTCTCTTTAAACTTCTGTTAACTATTTTGTGTGAGACAATTTGCTATCACTGATCAAATCTTTGACAGAGAGGAAAAAGATTGGTATAAAATCTCATTTTCCTTTCATTATACTCTGCATTGCAACCTCTGATTGATTGGTTTCACTTCCACAGTTTTAAAACAGAGTCTTTAGGAACTCCAGAAATATAATACTGAAGAAGTTTCAAAAAGACCCTGTATTCACAAAAACACCTTAGAATTCCTAGGTACATTTTCTGTCAATATTGGAATTGAGTTGCATAACATCTATTAGCACATTCATTGTGAATATTGGTGGCCTGATTCAGAAAACCGTGGCTCAAATATTAGAGCACAAAAGATGTTTTCTTCAGAGATCAATGCCCTTAAGAAGAAATCTGCACACATCTGACTCCTTCCCAAAGCTTTGTTTCCTTTCATCTTCCGTCTTTGTGATTTTAAGTACCCAATTCTACTCTGCAATCTTCAGTTTAGCATTTTCTCACTACCCACCTGTTCACTGGGAAGCAGGTAATGGAGTTTAAGTCTGCCAGCCACCATCTCGACTGTAATTTCAAAACTATACTTCCTACATATTCAAGAGAAATATATCTCAGGTTTCTTTCTGTATTACATTATTTGTTTTCTTTTTCATAGTTTTTAAGTCTGCTGTGCAGCTTCAGTGGATGAATGAAGTAATTCAGTATCAGGTTATTGGCAATATTTAAAGCTCAAAATTCTCAAGTTAGTATGCATGATACACTTCAGATATTGCTCTTGCTTCCTTTGTTTTTGAGCAAAGGAATAACTTATGAGCAGTATGAATGCAAAGATAACCTACATTTATATTTTGCTCTAGAACTCAGTTCTTTATATTGCTTACAAATGTTTCCATGAGTTATACTGTAATTAGCTGAAATAACTGGGAAAATTCTCATGCTTGTGTTAAAGTGAAACCGATAGTATCAGAGGGTTTGTCATCTAGAATTAAACATGATGGTGCAGACAGAACAACCTAACTCAAGGTATAGTCCTTGGAAAAACAAGGCAATTTCAGAGATGTGTTCACTGGAAATAATTTGCTTCTTTACATTAGGATCATTCACTTCAAATGGCAAATTTTTTCTCAAATATTTTTAGAAGAGATCTAGACAGATACTCTAGTGCAGGTCATTTCATTAATGATGTCTGCATTAAAAGAAAATCCAGACAAAAACCAAACAAAAACTTTCCCTTTAACAGTTTGTTTCAACTCAGTCAAAATCAACAATAATTTTGCCTTTACTTTCATTGGATCCACTTCTCAGAGAACATAGAATGCCTTTAAATGAAAAGAAAGTAGGATTAGATGGTAACAAAAAAAGGACTATATTCTCAGAAACCTGAAAAAAATAAAAATAAAATTAAAAAAAATAACTCCATTGAGATATATTCAGAAGATCTCTGATTCACCAGAAATTAAGAATTTTATCCTGGGAGACTATTCAATGGAAGTCTATAAAAAAAATAATAAATTATTGAATTCAAGGATGTGTGACACATTTATACATTTTCTAATATTTGTTAATATTTTCTCTTCTTCCACAACTGCTAAAAATATGTATATCCCAATTTCTCTTTTCAGGCAAAACTAAGCTGCAAGTTCTATTGGCAGCAAGTGGAACTTGCAATCCCTCTGAAAATTGGGTACCTTAATTGTCCAAGTTCAGCGCTTTAAATATTGAACTACATGGTGTAGTGCTTAAGGTTTTGACCCATTCAAACCAAATTCTTAAATGACATGGTCAATGCCAGAGTGTGTTGCTAGCGGGAAAAAAGGAGAAACTACTAAATGATTATAGAACTCTAGTATATTATGCAGTTTTATTATGGCAAGATGCTCAGGCCTCATAAAAGATAAATGAGATTTGAAGTAGGGGGAGAAGAGGAGAGCGTTGTTAAATTTAATAGAAGATATTTTATCTTTTTTTTTTAATCTTTTTCTTTTTTTTTTTTTTTATTT
>VXAU01002496.1:15249-31327 GCA_013399695.1 Formicarius rufipectus | reverse complement strand
AAATTGGCAAGGGAATGCAAAAGACATCAAAGCAGTTTTCACTTTTCCTATAAATCTATAAGAAAATGAATATCAGCAGCAACTTTTCTGCTTTTATTACTAAAGTTCTTTTGGAAGCTGAAAGGGAGTATAATTCAGTGATTGTCAAATTGCTTTGGAGAAATATAATAAATCCAATATATATGGAAAAGTTTATGAGCA
This sequence comes from Formicarius rufipectus, assembly GCA_013399695.1. Classification (NCBI taxonomy): domain Eukaryota; kingdom Metazoa; phylum Chordata; class Aves; order Passeriformes; family Formicariidae; genus Formicarius; species Formicarius rufipectus. The sequence goes on along the minus strand of VXAU01002496.1, from coordinate 31,126 downwards.
TTTTTGTATATATAAAACATACAGTTATTGAATTCTTTTTCTGACTTATTGCTTTAAAAAATAGCCTATCAGATCCATCTGTAAGCATTTCACTTTAAGAAATACTCAATAGTTTTTAGTCTAGAAACCCAACAACATGATCCAGGACGTTAGTTAAATAATACTGTTATTACTTTATCTAAAACTATGGACAGAAGTCTGAATCTGTGATCAAAGAGCAGTGGACAAATGCACAAATCCAGAATGCTGTTCTTGATCATGACAAGCATGACAGTCACAGGATAAACACATTATTGCCCAGTTACTCACAAGTTAATTATTCCTTTTTTTCTTTTCTTTTCTTTTTTTTTTTTTCCTCACTGGAAGAAAAATATATCTGCCAAAGTTCACCATGTATGTGAACTCAAAACACTTCATATTTTCACATGTTCTCTTTTAAGTATTTTCTTGCAAAACCTTACATAAATCCTTTTTTTGTTTGCATAGTGATCTGATTCTTGAAGGTTTTGTACATAATTCCCCGTGTGTGCAATGTAACAAGGTAACTCATATCTACGCTGGATAACAAAACATACATTTTCCTCTGAATTATTTGGTCAATGTTTGGGTTCCAGAAAAAAAGACAAAAAAACAGTTATTATAGCATGGTCCTTCTAAGGACAGGTTATCTTCTGCATAGATAATTGGTCTAGATATAGCTTTATCCTAAGATATCACTGTATTTTATTTGCCAAGGCTTATATAGCAGGTGTTTTGTATGAAGGTTGTCCAGTGTCATTGCTTCATATTCCCTTAGATCTTCCTATTTGTGTTTTTAAAACTAACTGTAATTACCAAAAATTTAAACAACAAATAAGCTTCTTTATCATGACTGGCAATTTTGTTTTACAAACTACAAGATATGTTTTTCTCATTTAAACCAAGGTTACTATTACTAATTATATAAAAAATTGGAATTTTTTAGAAGACATTTTCTCAAATATTTTTCTTTTTGCTAACTTTGTCTAACTTAGAGTGCTGTAAGTATTATGCAATTCTAGAAGTGTTAAGAAGTAAATTTTTCTTTTTAAAATGAATAGACTACTGACTTCTCTTTGAACATTTAAGCAATGCTATTCCAGTATGAAGGAGAGCTTATCTATAATTCAGTTTTCAACAAGCATGGGTTAGATCATTGTGCAACCCTAAGGGCCTAAATCAATATTTTAAAAATCAACTTATTTAGCACTATGAGGAAAAAAAACCAAAAACAAACACAGAAAAACATAAAACCTCAACACATCTAAGTAACTACTGCAGGACTGTGGAACATTCATGATTTAATGGGCATTCTAGAAAACTGTAAAGTTGCTTCTCCAACGCATTGTGTACACAGATACCATTATAATTGCAAAGGAGATTTGTGCAATGGCTATTGCTGCATCACTTCAGGGACCTTGCAAACTTCACATCTGAAAGGTCATGGGAAGATTTTGCAGTGCTCCAGCTTTCAAGAAAAGTAATTTTAAATGCAGAGCATCTATGAAAATATTTTTATAAAAGAATGCTGCCAAACCTTCCAAATATATCTTGATTACAAGAATGTATTTGTCTTTAACTCACATCATGCTTGCTATTATTGCCATTGTAAAATAGATTTAAACCAAGGGGCTGGGATCATGCATTTAAAGAATAAGTGAACATTAAATTATATTCTACAGATGTTTTACAAGTGGATTTAGGTATTGTTTACTGATAATCTGTGAATTCACTGAGTAGGAACAGAAATAACTTTAGAGACTGACAGGTATATTTTAAACACAGAAGAATCCTTGCCTTAGTTTAACAGTCAATTATGTCCTGCCTCAAGAGGAAGAGAATTTTTTTTATGACAAACATTTTTATTTAGACTTCACGACTTTGTTTTTCTTTCTCCATCAATAGAAGATGAAGAGATGATATGACACAAGGTAATCTAAATAGAACTAGTGAACTCTGGCCCCAATAAGAATCATTTGAGTTAAATGATTGGGCTCTAAAACAGTAAAATTAAGTAACAAAGTGAAAGTGCATGATACTATTTGAGCAAATTATGGATAGTAATGTTTTCGGATAGGGAGAAGAGACTGATATGTTTTTCAATGAGCAACATAAATAACAGCATAAAATATATGCAAAAATGGTAATATTAATGCAGTGATGCATATGTAAAAGGATGTACCCACTGTTTCACAGTATGTTACAAGTATTTGACACTAGACTGAAAAAGAAAGCCCTCTGAGAAACTGCAGTGACGGTGCTGAGATGAGTGATATGTCTACTGCAGGACGCTTCTACCGCAATTTGTAATACGAGACAGCTGGCTGTCCCTCCTTTACAGATGAGAAGTACCTACAAGAGTAAAGGGCACTGCTGGATTTTTTAAGGTGAAGGTCTATGAAAGAGGGAAAGATTTCTTGAAATCAACAATTCTCGATCTTGTCCTTTTCCTTATGGATTCTGCAGCAAGAAGAAATTCTTCAGTGAGAAAATTAATTAATGTAATTATGAGAATATGGACTTAACAGTATCATGCATTATGATATTCTCTATTAAGACAGATAAAGCTTGGTAGAATGCAAATCATATCAAATGAATCAGTGTTCACTGGATACAGAGGGAACTGGCATGCATCCTTGCTAGTTCACTCTTGATCATCTTTGAAAGGTCATGGCAGTCAAGAGAGGTGCCTGAGGACTGCAAGAAAGCAAATGTCACTCCAGTTTTCAGAAAAGGCAGAAGGAGGACAAAGGGAACTAAAGGCTTTTCAGCCTCACTTCAATTCCTATAAAGGTGATGGAATGGCTTATGCCAGAGACCATGTCTAAGCACGTGGAAGACAAGAAGGTGATCAGGAAGAGCCAGCATGGATTCACCAAGGGGAAATCAGACTTGACAAACCTGATTGCCTTCTTCCACGGGACAAGTGCCTGGATAGATGAGGGGAAAGCAGTGAATGCTGTCTGTCAAGACTTCAGTAAGGCTTTTGATACTGTCTTCCGTGATCCCACAGGCAAGTTCAGGAAGCGTGGGATGAATGAGCAGATCGTGAAGTGGATTGAGAACTGGCTGAATGGCAGATCCCAGAGGACTGTGACTGGTGGCACAGAGTCTAGTTGGAGGCTAGTAAATAGTGGAGTCCCTCAGAAGTCAATATTAAGGCCAGCATGATTTGGTTAAAGGGACAGAGTGCCTTCTCAGCAAGCTTGGTGATGATACAAAATTGTGAAAAGGAGCTGGCACTCTAGAGAGCTGTGCAGCCCATCAGAAGGACCTCAGCATCTCAGTATTATAGATGGAGGATTCCTTTTTTTTTTTTTTTTTTCCCCAAATTATTTTGTGTTGGTTTATTTTATTTTGCTTTATTTTGTTTTCATGGAAAGAATATTGAAAAATAGTGTAAATAACATTAAATAGTAAGATTTAAGGAGAAAATATATAGCTGATATACATTTTCAGAGAACTCAAGATGCTTTGCTGTGTCACCTGAAGATAATTCAAGTAGGTGCATGAGCCTTCAGGAAGAGATAAAAGCATAAAATACATGAGATTACTTACAATTTTTCTAAGCTAGCTAAATCTCTCACAAACCAAATGGAAATAAGTAGTCTTAGAAACTTTATATTAATATAACTATGTATATATAACTATCTTTATATAGCTTGTTATCCTTTTAATAAAGTACAGAAGTTCCACAGCACAGGTTTATTTTACTTTTCAACATGCACCAAAAAAATAGTGTGAGGGCAGAGATTACCTCAGGAAATCCCCCTGGATTACAAATTCGCACCTAACACTGCAGCTGTTCAGTTCAGTGTACAGCTCCTAGAAGATAACGGTCAATTACTAAATTGCTAAAATAATCTTGCACCTGAATAAGAACCTGTAGATTACACAGATAGATTACCTTTAGGTAATCCTCTAAAGATATTTCTAGAGTTAATTACCTTCAGAGGTGAGTTACTGAGATATAAAAACTAAGTCACTGAAAGACTAGTCATACCAGCATGTCAGTAGGACAAGAGAGTTTGCTAATTGTTTACTGTTCTTCCTTCACCTTTTCCCCAAGCAGGAAAGCTATTTTCCACTCAATACACAAGTGTAATTTCCAGTTTATGACAATTGGTAGGCATACATTCACACACAGAGAAACTTAATTCATAAAGATAGTAGTCTATGAGAGCAGTAAAAGCAGTATTAGTAACCTAATTGTGCAAAAGTCACTCAGGTCGAGTTTTGTAAAAGTTGACCTAATGTATTTTAAAAGCGTAGAAGCATAGGATGTTTTGGATTGGGAAAGACCTTAAAGGTCATTTAATTCCAATTCTCCTGCCACGGGCAGAGACACCTTCCACCAGACCAAGTTGCCCCATCCAACCTGGCATGTCAAAATTTTAGAAACCAGTCACAAATGAACAAGTACTGTACATGACACTCTAAACAAGTTAAAATGTCAATTCTAGTCACTGATGCACAAGTAATTTGAATGTATTTTCATAATGGACTCCATGGGAATTTGTTCTTAGCAACCAATTTGTAGACATGAGCACACTAGTGGTCTCATTTTCTCGCTGTTTGGATGGCTTAAAACTACAATTCCTGATGCTTTTAGAGGATTGGAGAGCAAATTTATATAGATTAAAAAGTATATATATTTTCCTGTAACTTGCCATTAATGAAAGTTCTGCTTTAAAAAGCTACCTTGCTTCTCTGAATACAAGGAACTATATTCAGTGACTCTGTGACATTACTTGATTAGCTTGTGGTATCTCTTTTTTCTTTTGCAAGTTTCTAAATTTTGTTGGTTTCAAGAGAGCTGATTTTTTCACAGCCTTTGAGAAGGTATGGGAAATACCTAAGTATTAGCTGATGTAGACTGCAGGTATTAAGACAGAAATGAAATTAGATGACGTATAAAGCAAAGCTAAACTTTATGAGCTCAGAAACCTTAGGATTTTGTTGTCTGTATAATTCACACATCTCCTTTCTAAGAGATATACAGAGACAAACCTGAGATATCTATCAAATAATACCTAAACCTTCTGAAAACTCCTCATTCCTATGAAGATTTTGAACATCATTGTTTAAAATGTAGTCAAGCTTCAAAAATCAAAGTGGCTAACACACTTAAGAAAATAGGACTTTGAAAGAGATAAGACTGTGGTTAACATTAAACTTTACACTACTTTTTTTAAGAAGGTAAAGAAAAAAAGCACAAATATTTTTACAGGATGTGGAAATGAACTGGAGAAGTCAACCACGCATATCAGGAGAGAAATGTTCAGACACAATACATTTTCAGAATGTCATTCAGTTTCAAGAACTTTGATCCTGTCTCCAGTCAGCTAAATATTCCTTTGATGTCAGGAGGTTACTTTAGATACCATTACTGCTGGATGCATGTATTTGCTGTGAAGATTGAAACCCATGTGTCGGACAACATTGAAGTCAGCTTACTAGACGGTGTTGTAGTCTACTTTCAAGTCAGAAAAGACAAGGACATCATGTTAACATAGACACAAGGGCTGGCAGGTAAGGAGATCTCAGGAAAACTGTTCTAAAGATTAAAGAACATGCAAAACTCCTTTTAAGGTGAAAATAAAATAGCTTCAGTCCAAACTGCAGCACTAAAGCTTCTAGCAAAAGTCCTGCTACTGGTATTCTTCAGTTTGAAATGGGGTTTAGGCTTTGAAGTTTATTTTTCTAAGATAAGATAGGAGACTTTCTACATTTAACAGTAAAATATACTATATTAATTAAAAAGAGGTATGGGGTTTTATTAAATATTCTTGCCTTGTTCACAAACCCAGACTTATAAAATTCTGTAATGACTATGTCTATGCAAAAAGAAAGGTTTTTTTGAGAGTTTCAAGGGAAAAAATATTTATAACATATTTGTAATTTATTTTCCATTAAAAAAAAAGAAGAAAAAATTTATCTAAATTATTTAAGAATCATTTTTGTTGTTATCTTAGTTTTCCATTTAGTTTTCTCATCATGAAATGCTGGAAAAAGATTTTAATCTTTAAATATTCTACTAGCTATATTTATCTTAGATGTCGAGTATTTGTTTATTCAAACCGTGAAGGTCAAAATATTGCTGTTCAAGTAGTATTTTCATTTTATTATTTGAGTTATAGGATTTTGAATTTAGGATTTTTAAGATTTTTTTAATTATTTTTTTAATTTTTATTTTTTTTTTAGGATTTTAAAATCTTGATTTTAACTTTAGTAGGTAGCTAAGTGGCAAGCCTGTGAAGTCAGAGTATACTTTTTCTGTGTTCTGAAAGCATAAGATTTGTCATAATATTAAGGGCTTTTTTTTTAAAACATGGTAATTAGTCCTTATTTTTTTACTGCACTGTTTTAATTTTGTGCTTTTCAATTAAAATTTAGTTCTTCTTTAGGGCTGCTAAGAACAATTAAAAAGAATTTCAAGATACAATACATCTTACTCATTCTGCAAAGTCAAGAGAGAAATATGATTTACTTGACACAACAATTCAACATTTCACTCTGCTTATCTGCAGCTGATCAGTGTCTTTGTGGGGCTCACCTTTTTTTCTTATTACTTGCCACAGCTCCTGAAAACTCACTCTACTTCAGGCAGCCCAGAGCTGAAATCTGAGACTTGACATCATAAATTATTCCCTCTGTGCAGGAGGTTGTTCCCTCATCATATCCAGACCTACACCAAGAGATGGAGTTCCTGACTGCTATAAGCACTTGCTGACAACACTCAGATTCCCTAGAGGGAAACCAAGGAATATTTTTCTTCCCTCAGAATTTCAATGGGAAAATGTGAAGTGACACATTTTGGCCACTGTATTAATGGTCAGAGCGGAAGATAATGATTGACCTAAATGTAAATAGGAAAACAACAGATTTCAGAATGTTGTAAAGTACTGGAAGCATTAAATGGATTCAGTTCTGGATGCTGATAGGAATGAACTGGATTTTCTTCCAAACAAAGTAGCATTGTTTGCCATAGGCTGCAGCCACTTGCCTAAGAAAGATACTATTTTTATGAAACTGTGACTAAAAATTGGAAAAGGAAAATAAATTTTTTTTCTTGAATAGCATTTTAAAGATTTCCTGAGGGGATTGGTGGATACTTGTACAAGGTCTTTTCAAAGTTACATCTCTGTTTTACTCTCTACAATTTCTCTCAAGTGAGCAACCATACCAATACTATTTTCCTTCTTATTTAAAGAATGTTCTGTAAAAGTACATCTGTCTGCACAAATATCTGGCATGTGTGATACAGTGCATTGAAAGTCAACGATATTTTATTTTTTCACTTCCTTTTCCCCCCCAAATCAACCATGCAGAGTCTAAGTGGAAATGTATATATAAAGAGTATGTACACTTGGACATGCACTGATTTCAACATTTCTTAAATTTAAATGTCTAAATTTCAGTCTTCCAGGGAGGATAAGTGTATGGAATACAAAAGAAACAAAGAGAAAAAATGGATGTTTGATGTGTTTTTTTAGGTAACTACTTGAAGTGTTCACAAATGCTTGAAAAACACTGACAAATGTTTTAAAATAAAATAAAAAATAAATACAATTAAAATAAATAAAATAAAAATAATATTTTACAGTATAGGACTTGTTAATTTGCTGCTTTAGCATTTATTCGTTTAGACCTGCCTACAACAATCTTACTGGAAAAACTTGATGCTCTTGTATGAGAAAAGATGGTCATTTCACCTCAGAATACATTTCCATTTCACTTTCCTAATTATTGCAAATGCTTTTTATACACAGAAATGTTGACCTTAGCCAAATCAAAAATCAGTTTTAGTAACTTTAACTAGTTAAATAGCTAAGTTTAAGAGAGAAATTGATAGAAATTGTTCTGTAGAGTTAGAAATCTGGATTTTCACCCTTACTGTTTTACTTATTTCAATATAATATATAGCAAGACTCCTTAACTTTCTGAGGTCTGAATTCTCTCACAATAAATGTACTTTCCTATCATTTTCTTTATATGTTCCCAGAATTTTTAAGGAAAATTACTCATATAATCATAAAATACAGGATCACAGAATATGCTGAGCTGAAAGTGACCTAGAGGAGTCATTGAGTCCAACCCTTAGCCCTGCTCAGCACCATCCCCAACAGTCATACCATGTGTCATCCATACACTTCTTGAACTCTGTCAGGCTTGATGCTGTGACCACTTCCCTGTGGAACCTGTTCCAGCACCCAAAAACCCTCTGGGTGAAGAACATTTCCCTAATGGTCAACCTAAACCTCCCTGACACAGTTTCAGGCCATTCCCTTGGGTCCTATCACTGGTCACCAGAGAGGAGAGATTACTGTTCGTCCCTTGATTCTTACCCAGAGTCTCTCAGCAGTGCCATTGTCCACTGTGAGCTAACCCTTCCATTACATACAGTGTCATTCCTTCATCTCTTCTGCCCTGCCTCTCCCTCTTGAAGAGCCTGTAGCTGTCCAGCAGGGCACTCCAGTCACAAGTCTCATCCCAACAGGTTTCAGTTATGCCAGGGATGTCAAATCTATGAGACTGGACCAAAGCTTCGAGCTCCTCTTGTTTGCTCCTCATGCTGGGTTCTTTGGTGTAGAAACATTTCAGGTGTAGTACTTTGTAACCAGTGCTTTGTAAAGCAGATTGAGGGAATCTGGTGAGTGCTGGTTTCCTCAAGTTTTGGCACAACATCCCATCACTCATCACTGGTGAGCCTGATTTTGCCCCTTTTCCCCTTCCAAGTTAGTTTAAAGCTCTGTCAACACACCCCACTGGATCCTGTATTAGAACTCCTTTTCCCCTCTTAGACAGGTACATCAATATCAATTTTTGTTACCAGAAGGATAAAGAAAATTACTACCTGTGCTTCTGATCCTTCTACCAATTGTCCCAGGGCCATGAAACCTCTTTTGATTGCCCTTGGATTTTTCTTTGTTACTTCATCTCTGCCAGTTTGAACAACCAGATAGTAAATCAGAGGGCCTTAAGAGTTTTCAAGTAATGTCCCTTATCCAAGCCCCTGGGAGACAGCAGACTTCCTGTGAGTTGGGTCTGGTCTGTGTATTGAGCCCTCCATTCTCCTTAGAAGGGAGTCTCCTATTACAACTGCCCTTCTTCTACTGTTAAGAGAGGTCTTTATGCAGGATACAGGTGGCATTGTTTTAGAAGTCCCCAGTACGTAGAAGAACCGTTGCCTATCCTATCGTTGTCTGGCCTTCTAGCTCCAGAGTCTCATATCTGTTGTAGAAGGCATCAGTCCTACCTGTCAAATTTTGAGAAGGAGAAGGAACCTTCTTCTTGGTACATCCAGTGACACGTTTTCAGCCTTCACCTTTAAGAGACCCTTGACTAACACTCCTTTGACTAATTACCCTTTAGGGTTCCAAATTCATCTGCTTCTCCACTACAGTGAAGGTTCAAGACTCTTGAGAGTCTTGAGGCTGTCACATCTCTGAAAATAACTGGTGAATCTCTTGCTCATTCACTTGAGTACTACACAGCCTGTTCAATTCTTCCCGTAGCTCCTTCACCTGGTGACACAGCTCTTCAACAATGGCACACCTTCTGCAAAATAACTGGTTGTTTGCCCCAGCCTCAGGAAGAGGCATCAGGCACTGCAGGCAACCTGTGACCAGGAGAGCTGCATCTGCCACCAGCAGGTCTGTCTGACTGGAGGTGCCTGACATTGCTGGTACAGTGACTCCACCAGCTATAGACAATCAATCTCTATGGCTTGTCAACATTATAACATTATAACTGAGGAAGCTTAAACTAATATGCTAAAAAGGCTGCGGTTGAAAGTACCTCTCTGCTCTTCCTTACCATTTACTGAGCCTGTTTGCTTCACCTATCAGTTGCTCCCAGATGATCAGAGAGGAGCCCTTCCTGCTTGTCCTGCCTGTGAGAACTGCCTTGCAAATGCCCTCACTGATATGCCACACCTCTGTTCATTGCACTTCCTGGAGCCGTTTAAACCCTCCCAGATTGTTCTCAGCACCGACTCCTGCTCACCTATTCGCCTGCTGAGGGCTTCCAACTCCTCACAAGGCCATGTTTAAGTGTTTGTGTTCACAGGGATGCCTACAAAGGCCAATCTCACCCTAGGGCCCTCTTTCAGTCGCTTCTGGTGCTGCCTCACTGATAGAGTTACAAAAAAACCTATAATACTTTTCTTTGTAAGGGGCTCCAATAACCTCCTGCTGGACAGGCAGAAGACTGACAGCCTTGTCATTGTCCTGTGATATGATATGGAAGTGATGATGTGTCCTCTGCAATTTAAAAATCTCAAAATCTCACACTTTCACACTCTCTTTCTTATATCTTTTATAAAAGACAACTTTTTTGCCTACCTGCTAACATTTCCACTCTTTAACTTTTATTTGATGTGTTATTGTAGCTGGAACATCAATTTCACCTAGAATCTTCATGCATCATGGGCCACCACAGCAGAGAGCATTTGCACATATTTCTAAGCATGTTGGCACCTTTGTTAAAAAGTAATCATTCTCTCTTTCCATGACAGTCTTTAGACATTTGCTTTTGTTGTCATGGATAATTGTTTTTGTACACATAAACATAACCATGTGTTTTACCATTAGGTAGAGATTGAATTTGCTCTACACACTAACCTGTGAACAAGTGAAGAATCCATAGATCAAATGTTAAAATCCCAGCAAACAAGCAAAGGTATTATTATTTTAGGATTGTTTAGTGCTGTGCTGTGTTTACCAAGCCATTAACGACTTACTTTGTAACCAATAATTTCTTTTTGTCTCCAGCAGCTACAAAAGAGTAAGTAAACTACAGTTTAATTTTTATCCAATCTTACTAACAGATGTAAAGAAAACCTGAGAAAATTTCATGGATGAAGGAAATATATGCCAGTAATTTTGTTAAAGAACAATTTATGGACAAATCTCTGTAATGACACCTTGTATTATAAAGTACTTAATATTTTGCACATTTATATTTAAGATATTGAATTCTCAGAATTAAAATCAGAATATTTTGATTAATCATATGTTGTAGCAAGAAGAAAGTGTCAAATACAATCTCAACATTTTCAGAAGGCAGAATGCTCAAAATACAATGCAAAGATTCTCCAAATATGACAGGAGTCTCAATATTTTCAGCCTGGGCTCTGAATGAACATTTTGTTTTCACTGTCAGTAATTCAGAATATCCACAGCCACTCTTCAGTGTCTAGGAAAATGTCATGCCAACTGGGATCAAGTTTTATTTTAAAGTTGAAAGCATGAAATAAGCAGTAAGAAGACAATTGTACACCTGTTTTCAAAAGTAAAAAGGCATCTTTGATCTACTTTGCCTTTGAAAATTTGGCTCAGGAACATATTCCAGAGGCCCAATAGCTCATAGCATTCCAAATGTTCTGCTCTGTATGACTAATTAGGCTGCTTCACATTTACATAAGCATGATGCTTCATGATTAATGTATAAGTCACAGCATGAAGCCCTGAACAAATTCATCTGCAGATCCTTCTCTCCATCTCTACTGCAAATAATCCATGTGCCTGCACTGCAGTCTATCATACCTGTAGATACGACTATGTATCATATACAAAACTGTATAAACTTCATTATGAAGTTGCTCTGAGCCGTAAACTTCTTTTCTCTAGAAATGGTAGTAACAATAAAATGTTTGCTCCTCTAAAGCCACTGACATTTATGCTTCCTGTGATTTAACAGGTTTGTTGGTGGGTTTTTTCCATGTTAAAATTAAGTATGAAGTCTATAGATTTAGTTTCAAAATTGAACTAGATCACATTTGAAACAGACTATTTAAATGAATAACCCAATAATTACTTTTGCACTATTACTCCTGGGGTTATGTTAACCTAGAGCGAACAAGAACTTGCTGTTCAAAATAGAGCAACATCTTAATAATTCAATAACACATCCACTCGTAGTCAAATTAAATAGGAAAACTCCTGAAAATGTTGACAAAGGTCTGATGAATAAAAGCCAGAGGATGCCACAGTAAGGGTGCTGGGAGAATGTAAAGTCTAGCCTTTGATGGTTAACAGTGCAGTCATCTGGAGAGACTACAAGCTGATACATGCTCTTTTTACTGCAATTCATTGCACTAACATGATGACTGAGATCTTAAGAGGTCTTCCATTCAAGCTTAATTTGTTTAAAAAAAAAAAAAAAAAAGACATGACAAAAAATTTCACTATTATGATTTGAAAACCTTTTTGCAATGCCAGAAAGAGCATACACTGTCATTTATTTTCATTTTTAACAGTACCATTATCCTATCCCAACAGAGAAGGCTATAAAATGCAGTACTATTGACAGCAATTCAAAGCTGAGCATAGAATGAAACATATTTTGTGTAACTGGGAAAAGACAGAATCAAAACAATTTGATGTGCCAAGGAGTCTCCATGAGCTGCACTCATTTCTTTCTAAACTTAAAATTTTAAGAGAAAAAATATTCAAAGGCTTGAGATTTAGACTGGTTTGTTTTGGTGTTTTAANGAAAACATAAACATTTGTTAAATGTTCCATGTTTTATTTGTGGAGAAAGGTATGATTTGTTCACAATACAATTAAAGTTGTTCCAGCAGCAAAAATTCTTACCATTTTCATATTACTACATACAAAAACAAGCAAACCAAAATAAAACACCAAAAGAATCAAACAGCAACAACAACAAAACCCAATACAAACAAACAAACCAAATCCAAAACCCTCTCCAAAAACATTGAGTAGAAGATGAATTGTGAGTTGATTATCTGTGTCCTTTTTCTTCTTCTTGTGCTAATATTCTAGCCAAAAATGCTTGTAAATGCTGGTATCTTTTTTAAAATTTTATTCACTTATAACCCTATATTGTAAGCAAAAAGAACAAAGAACTTAAGGTCTCTGTATTAAATAAGTGTTCTATCATGATTTAAAAAATATTCTCTCAGTAAAAAAAGTGTCATTGCACCTTAGATGTCAGGGAAACAGAAGATTCCATTATTTTGACTTTGCAAACTTAGGTACTTTGCAGTATATTATAAAACAATGCTCTGCTGCTGGTTTACCTCTGCTTCTCAGTCCCTTCTCTTGATGCCTCAGTTAGGAGTTTTCTATTACTACTTGGCCAGCTGTGTAGCCAAAGCCTACAAATCTCTTATGAGTACTAGTTTCATCAGCTTAGTAAGGCATTGGGAGTATCTTCCATACATCAGTCACTCTGCTACATGCTATGGCTGTAATACAATATGGACAAATAAAATATTTTTTTTGTAGACAAAGGAGGTAAGGATTGCTCAAAGGTCTGAATCCTGGGAATAAATCAGGCTCATACAGTCACTGAATTTCAGCCAAATGCTCACAGTTCACCATCAAGACATATATGCAATAACTTCCTTAACCTCATCTCTTCTCTAAATAAATAAGGGGTCATTTGAAGGCATTCAGTACTGCTTAGTTAAAAATTTGTCAAGAAGTCACTTTAACTCTAGCTAACATTCCCCCAAAAAAGCTCACAAAAACATAAAAGCAAACCAGAAAAAAATCACCAATGTTTGAAATGCCTCATTTTTTCCCCAAGCAATTTAATTCAGATATTGACATCTAGTTAGAGAGTTTTTCCTAATGTTTTCCATACATCTCCCGCATGAGCTGATTGGTGCACAAGTACTCAACTTTTTCTCACAGTGATTAAAGGAAACAAATCAAAGGGTTGATTTGATCTATAATAAATAGATGTTCTGTACTGGACTATTTTTTGGCACTAACTGTGGACCATTATGTCTTAAAATTACATTTGGAGAATGCTATAGAGTCACAGTTAATCTAGTTCTCTACTGTTGGAATNTAGCATCTAACACCTAAACACTGCCATCTCACTGGTGAACAGTGTCAATGATTCAAATCAGTGGGATTCAAAACAGTTTTTAACATTATTTGCCTGCAGTTTCACATCAAGAATAAAACCATACACATTTTAAATATTCTACTCAAAGAGAATTAATGTTAAAATGCCCTAAACGTTGTTTACATTATTCTGAATTAAATACAAATATACAATATTGTATGTACATGTAATCTTTTCTACAAAAATAACCTTATGTTTTGAACTAAATGCAGTGTACCATGAGCAAGAAACCTACAACTTAATCAGATGAGTGGTGGTCAAAATAATCTATTTTTTCGAAGGTATGCATGTGATAATCACAAAACAAGCAGAAGCCAAAATATTTAACCCTAGAGGAAGCTTAAATAATAGAACTGACAAAACCCAATTCTATTTCTCCAGTAACCTAAAGGATTACCTACGTTGAGTGAGTCCAGCATGTCAGAACCATCCAAGGGTAGGTTTCACCTCTTGCAACCTTGTGGTATAAACTGTTCATGTGAACTTCAGCAGGGACAATGTTCTGTCTCCAAATGGAAAGTCACCACATTAGTACTACATTTTCTGACAGTTCCTCTCTTTAAACAGATAACTAAATTTTAGTCCACCAAAGAAAGCTGAAATTTCAGTCAACCTGTGTGCATTCTCCTAATGGTAATTCCTGAAAAATCTATTCTTCCTCTGTCAAACTCCCTGATATCCGTATATCCATAAGTAATTAAAAAAGTTCAACATGACAGAAATATTTTGCCAAAAGCTTTATTTGTATTTGCAAGCAAGAGAATTTTCCTTTCTGCTGGTTTTCCCTTTTCCCTTTGAAATTCCTATCTTTCTATGGGTTGAGTGCACTTACTGAAATAATCAAAGTAAGATAGTGTGGAGAAATTTCCCTCTAAGTACATGATACCATTGCTTTAGGGCTGGAAAATGTTCGAAGTCCGTCTATAGTAGCTCCTATGAGATCATTCCCTCACTGTTGTCTCTCTCTGTATACCAATTTTATGGAGAGAAATCCACTTCACCAAAGGGACACAGATTTTTTATGTTATGTCCTCTTAAGAGGAATTCCCTTGGTAGTAAACATTACCTGAAAATTCTAGAGATAGCATATAGAATTAGATATGCATATAGATAGCAAAAAAAATATTTATTTCTTTTAATATTATTAAAAAATCAGATGTAAAATCACATGACAAGGGTTACATTATAATACATTTTTGGATTACAATATAATAGATATAATGTTGAGAACATTGACATAGTGAAAGCATTGATTTAATAGAACGCATTTATTTTCATAATCTAAAAAGATGCCTTTTATAACAGCAACGAAACTGGCAGCTCACATTCTTCTGGTCTGAAATTTCTGACCAAATTTCCCGCAACAAAATTGTGACATCAGTGGCAAAACTGGTAGGGTTGTGATATCATGCAAATCGAAGAAACTGATGTCAAATTACCTATGTTGTAAGTTTTAGATAACATGTATTATGTTTTCGATATCAGGTATCTACTGAAAGTTCTTTGCTTCAATATCTACATGAAATTAAAATTATAAAATTTTAAGGATGATTTGAGAAATTTCATTTTTAGCCAATTTCTAAGAAAGCAGTCAAGTTCAATACCAACAACATGCTCTAAAATCATATTTTGCAAGACCTCTGAAACGATAATCTAGCAAAGCATTTTATCCCCATTTTGAGGAATCTTTTTATCTCAAAGCCACATTTATGCACAGTCATAAATATATGGTATATTCAAAGAAATTATTATTATTACTAGATATATATTAATAAAGTATTAAAATTAATATTGCATAATTTTAAAATATTCTAATGCATTTAAACTAATATAAATATATTCGGTACCTATTTGAGTCTTTAATATGGAAAACATAAACATTTGTTAAATGTTCCATGTTTTATTTGTGGAGAAAGGTATGATTTGTTCACAATACAATTAAAGTTGTTCCAGCAGCAAAAATTCTTACCAT
>VXAU01002496.1:0-14080 GCA_013399695.1 Formicarius rufipectus | reverse complement strand
TTCAAGCAGGTGTTTCCTTCATGTATCCTTCTTCTTGGGTAGCATGATATGCTGGGACAGCATGGTTGCAATCCACTGACCATGGTCATGAATTATTACAGATATCAGACAGCTGAAATTTACCTATTTTAATGACAAAATGTTTCCATAAACGAAAATGTTTAGGTTATTATTTGTACTATTTTTTTTTTCAAATTTTTTACTCTCTAATTGATAAACCTAACAAAAATTAAACTATTCTTTTTAATCCACAAATAATTCAACTCTTTTCTCTATGATTCAATAGAAATGTCAAGCTCTTTCAGGAAGGAAAAAAAAAAAAAGTTAACAAAAAAAGGCAAAAAAAAAAGCGCAAATGCTGGTCTGAATTGTCTTATATACATGTCTGATACTCCAGAACAAAATTTTTCCTTAAAAGCAGAAATATTCTGGTGATCTTTTGGCCTTCTGTCTTCTTTTCAGAACAGTGTGTAAGCCAGTGATAAACAAAATGCTCTCCTAGAACATGAAGGAAAGAAAAATATCAGTAAAAAGCATATAATGCAAGAAATGATTTTTTAGATTATTGTTTTATTTTATTAAATTGAAGTTCCTATGAACCTGTGATCCCTTTCTTTCTCTCAACTTGAAGAACCACCCCCTGCTCCACCATGAAACCTCACAAAATTGAGTGGGGGGCAGGAGGTAAGATTATACAAAATACTTTTAGTGATGGTGTACAGGGTATCTACAATTCTTTAGTGTCTTTTGAGTCTAACATGAGAAGAAAACAACACAAGTCTTGTTTCTCACTTTCCCACAATTCTGCTTTTCCAGATGTTTCCAAAAGACATAGATATATGTCTAAGTGTCACCATAAAACTAAACAATGCATAGTTCAGTTTTCTTTCTGGGAAAGATTCTAGTTACACGTGTATAAATCATGCCAGACAACTATTTTTCTGTTATTTCATTATATTTATTTATTGAATATTCAATGTCAATATTTTCAGAACTGAGAAAATTGTGTTTATTTAGTGATATATGAATTCTTTCCTACATAACTTGCTGATTGACAAGCTCAGAGAAAGCTGTCTTTTGAATACATATGGGATTTATTCCCGAGGCAGATGAAATTTCTTTTCCGTTTTGATGTACCTATTGTCAGCCATCAGGATTTCACAAGAAGAGATAATCCCAAAGACAGCTTAAACCAGGCCACAGAAAAGTCTGAAAATCTACCAATAGGACTTCAAAATGAGAAGAAATGAGATCACAAGCTTTGATTACTAAGGCAGACTGCTGTACTTGGAACAAATTGTATTGCTTTAGAAGCACTACTTTCATACCTACCCTAAGTCAACTACATTAAGCTGCCTAATAGCTAATTAATGAGCAATGCAACACCACAACACCTAAACTCAGACTCAGGGAAACAGGATGCAGCCTTCTCATCTAATGATAGCGGAGAAGTTTTCCATGTATAGCAATATCTCATAATATCCAGAACAACAAAAGTTGCAGGGAAACCTGATGCTGAGATTTTGGGGGACAAAACTCCCAAAGAAAGTGTGTAGTTATAAAAAAAATAAAATGCTTCAACATCCTTCCCAGAAGGTTCAGTCTTTTAAAAAGACCACATGGGAATGAGAACAAGAAATAAAACTATGTTCTTATTTGTACCTCTTTATACCAGCAAAAGCAGATTAATCTCTGAGCATCATAGAGTCAGCTGAAGAGTTTTAAGGAGCAAAATTACTCAAAGAAGCATTTAGTGCGAATATAATAATCCTCTGAATATATCCATAGAATATTAAAGGCCTAAGAAGTGTCTGCTTGTTTCTATTGATGTGTGACTGACAGTTTTCAGTGATAAAGATGGAGACCATACCTTCTTTCTTTCTTTTTTTTTCTTTTTTTTTAGTAAAAGCAAAATTCAAGTTTTTTTTTCAGATGGTAGCTGTAGGAGATCACAAGCAGTTTTTAACCCCTGAGTTCTTGGTCAAATCTTACCTTTTAATGTCGTCTTGGCACTAGAATGGGTTGTTCTTTGCTGCACTCTACTTATACTTAAGCACCTTTTCATGGAAAAGGAATGCAAAAACAGGTTAACAACAGTTTAAAACAAAAGAGGTTTATGGGGGAAGATAAAGTTGTTAAGGAAAGTTCCTTTTCTGACCATCCAGGAGCCGCTCTGGTAGTCACAGCACCTGAGATAGGACTGAGACCCCTTTCCAGCTACACCCCTCCCACACTCACACAGGTTTCCTTACCTGTTCAACCTCAGGCTTCCCACAGCGGGGTTTCAGATGTTCCAATCCTTAAAATAGTTTAACCCTGATGCAATAACTAAACAACAAAATAACAGCTCAAGCTGGTGCTTCCAAGAAGTGACTCCTAACAAAGGATGATCAATTCCTGCTGTGCCTCTAAGTGTCCCGTCACCTGGCTGGCACCACACATCCCTGACCCTTCTATTGTGCAAAGGGTCAGCACTTCACCACCTCTTGCCTTGGGTTCTTGCCACCCAGAGCTCAACCTGCAGTTAGTACTACAGCTTGCACTACTGCTTGCAAGCCAACTTGCCTGCACTGGACATACTCATGAACAAAACCTGATAAAAATGTAAAACTTTTCTAGGTGTTTCAGCAACACCAGTACAAACCTAACATTAGTCTTATTAGATTACTATAAAGGTATCTGAGCTTTTATAAATACGGATTTAGGGTACAATGAATGTTGCCTTGTAACACTTTGATGTGCATATACACTAATACTCTCAATATGAGGCATAAATTAAAGATCTGTGTGCAGTTTCTGGACTATGATCATGTTGGGATCACAAAAATGTGATGCCATGGATCCCTTGACTGAAGTGTTCAATGGAGGATTTTTAGGAAAGACAGGATGGGAAAATGAGAAGGGGGAGTAGATCTTTATGTAGGCAGAATATATGGAGCTTTGCCTGGGGATAGTAATGAGCAGCTAAGAGCTGGTGGGTGAAGATTAAAGAGTAATGGGTGTCTGATGGAGGTTGCCTGTCCAGAAGGATCGAGTGGATATATATGTATATATATATATATATATACACACATATAATATATATATACCGAGTACATAGCAGATAGGAGCATTCTCACATTTGCAGACCCTTCATGGAGGACTTCAACCATCCTGTTATTTTCTAAAGGGATGGCATAGCAGGGCATAAGCAAACCAGAAGGCTCCTGAAGTGCATTGATGACAATTTTCTCACTCAGGTTATACAGGAGGGAACAAGAAGAGATGCTCTGCTGGGCCTCAAACTCAGCAGCAATGAAGAGCTCATTTGGGACATGAAGATGGAAGGTATCCTTGGTTGCAATAAGTATGAGACAGTGGAAATCAGGACCATGAGGGAGGAACAATTGAAGATAATTACAATTTACCTCAGGGGCCAATATTCCATTAAATTGATTAGTATTTTCATTAACAAACTGAATAATGGGGTGGCGTGTACCTTCACCAAGTTTGTTAATGACACAAAACTAAAAGTGTCAGAGACCTCAGAGGCTCTTGCTGCCATCCAGAAGGACTTCCATTGGCTGGAGAAATGGGCTGAGAGGATCCTTGTGAAGTTCAACAAGGAGCAAGTGCAAAGTCCTGCACAAAGGGAGGAAACTTCCTGTGTACAAATATATACTGAGGGCCACATGGTTGGAAAACAGCTTTGCAGGAAAAGACCTGGAAGTTCTAGTGAACAAGTAGAACATGAGCCAGCAATGTGCACCATGGTAGTAAAGTCCAATGATATTCTGGGCTGCATTAGGAAGAGTGCTGCCAACAGGTCAGAGTAGGTGATCCCCTCTTCTCAGTACTGGAGCTACTGGAGTCAGTGCAGTCAAGGGTCATGAAGGGGCTGGGACTGTTTAGCCTGGAGGAAGGTTGGAGGGGGGTCTGATCAATGTCTGTAAATATCTGAGGGCTGGGTATTTCAGGAAGATAGAGAGGATAGAGACAAGCTCTTCTCAGTGGGGTTCACTTACAGAACACAAAGCAGTGAGCAAAACCTACAACTCAACAGATTCTTTCTGAATATCAGGAAATATTTTTTTATTGTGAGAAGAAACAAGCATAGATACAGGCTTCTCAGCGAGTTTATGGAGCTTCCATTCTTGGAGATATTCAAAAGCTATGGTCCTGTGCTCTGCTTGATTAGAGAGATGGACAAGGTGTCATCCAGAGTTCCCTTCCATCCTCAAACATTTTCTGATTCTGTGTACAAAGAGAATTACACCCTTTTTTAAAAAACAAACAAACAAAACAAAACCCAACCAACCAAAAAAAGCGCACTTATACAGATTATTAATAGATCTGACATAAAAATGTACAATTTAATTGAAATGAAAGGATCGTATCCGGTTTCCCTGGGTCTGATTCACCAAAAAATTAAAATATGTTCATTCTGCTAAGTCTAAAGCTTCTTTGAAAAATCTTGTATTAAATTATGTATTTGAATGAATGCTAAGATCTAATAATGCAAATGTTAAGTGCAAAATTATGTGTGGTAAAAGAATAGTGTGTCAGTGTACTGAAATGTGGTTTTGTTGTTTGTTTCTTTGTTTGTTTGTTTTGTTTTGTTTTTCAGGACAGCAAAAAGTAGTGCTTTCAAGCCTTCAAAATCCTATAATATTCTTGTTCTACTTTAAGAGGTCATCTGAAACTGATTAGCACCCGGCCTTCCAAAAGACAAACAGCAAAATGCTCCATATGAAAAAAAAAAAAAAAGCCCCTGAAAATTTAGTAGAATGCATATTTTAATATTATGAGTAAAATGAGGTGATAGTGCAACCTGAGAATTCTAAGATTACTCAAATTACACAAATATTTTGTTAACTGTGCCAAACCCATTCTATTTGGCATGATCAAGAGATCACACATATTAGAAAGTGGAAGAATTTATTTGGCACACCAGTATGTGAGCATGGAACATATCATAGAAATGACTATGTTGATGTAAAAAATTATGTTAGCTCTCTCTTGACTCTGAAATAGCCAAGAGTAGACATTTGGTGGAGGAAGTTTATCAATGGTAGTTTGTTTCTGTAGAATTTCCAGTATTTTGAGTAAAACAGCTTTTACAGGAACATCTAATTACTTTTATTCCTTATGAAAGTGTTGTCATTCACAACAGTCTGTACTAACAATTCCTAAAATTTGGTTAAGCATTATGTGATGTGTACCTTTCATTTGTCCTGGATTGGTGTCTGATAATTTTATCCAATGCTATTAGTTCTTGGTCAGCAAGAAACACTGAGTAATCATATTCAGCTCCAGACTGGCTAAAGACCAAAGAGGCATTCTATCACAGAGTAATGCAGGGGTGAACTAAATGCTTCTCCCTTGTTTATTTTTTAAAGAAATTTATAAAAATCTTGAAAGCCATTCTATAAGTCTATAAGTTTGAAAGCAAAGACCCATCATGTTCTGCAGTTCAACTTTGTTGATCTTGGGTTTAATTACTTGGGAAGGAAAGCTAAGGAAAGAGGTACCTATGCCTACCTGTGTGCATGTGTTTTAAGTGTGTCTTATAGTTAAGCTCGCTCTTATGAACAAGGAGAAAAAAAAAGTTCCAAAAATAAAGAACTGTTGACTTTACTTATTAAACTCCTGACTTATAAAACTTAAAACACAAAAAACATAACTGAATACTTGGGATCAGTCTCCTACCAAAGTATCTTCCTGTCTTTTTGGAAAGAGGGCTTTAAAACCTTCCAGAATAAGTTTTCTATTGAGTCCACTTCTGTAGAAACTTGTTAAACCTGTTAAAGCTGAGAAGCAAAGTCCTTTCTTTAGAGGATCAATTAAGCCATAGTTGAGAGACCACTAAAAGGAAATAGCTATATATGTGAGTATACAGAGTCTAGTAACCAGTTCTCTCTGTTGTAAGAGAATGACCTAAAATATAACTACTATTTGTAAATAGAAGTTGTGATACTACAAGATCAGTGTTGTAAAGATCAAGAAGTGATCTGGAAATAGAACTCTAGTGCAGATGAAACAATCTATAAGAATTTTAAAGCATTCTGCATGGAAAATCTGTAGTGTGTACCTCAAACTGCCAAAGATGCATAGAAAGTAGTTCATTATCCTGCTAACCGTGGGTCCTCATCTATGTTTCTCTTAGAGCACTCTAGCTGTCTTTGGGGTAAAAATAAAACCAAAAAAATCGCATTATTTTTTCATAAATCAAGTGAACCTCTTATCATAATCCTGACACAATGATGGCTTATGTACTGTGCAACAAACAGTAGAATCTGCTGCTTTATGATGGATAAAAAAGCCTTGTTATTTAGAATATGAATAGCAATGTGAAAGGAACTCAAAGCAGATATAGGATTTTAAAAATCATAAATAAGGCAATAAAGTTTGGAATATTAAATATTCTTGAGTTGTAAGTAATTCAGTGATTCTGTCCTCTGCAGCCATCTCCTCTTCATTGACCAATTCTTCCTCAAAGCCTAACCTACTGCTTAGTTTCTTACACTACAACAGCTCTCGTATATTTCACTTGTCATATTTCCATTTTTCCCCCTCTACTTTCTAGCTCAATTTCCTGCTTCCTGCTGAAGTACCTGACTCTTAATGTCTGAAGCCACTGCCGGGACACACCTGTATGTTGTTGCATATGCACAGGTTCCACTTTCACTGTCTCCACTAAGTGTTAATTGTCTGTGTCACCATTTTTATTTGTAGTCCCTTTCCATTGACTCTCATAAACCCTCCTCTTAAATTTTAAGCACAATTACTTCACTTTTCAGCAATTTCTAGCTTTACAGTAATACTGTAATATGGTAGTTGTGGTATGACAGTGTTAATAGAGACTATATGGATATAATTTCAGAGAAATAATAAGAAAAGCATGACATGGTTTTCCTGACCACATAACTATTCCTTACCACAATATAATGCACTGGAATTCTAAAGACAAGTGATTTCATGATGTTCAAGTCAACTCTGATTAGTTTGTATCCAAAGATTTGGATATTTAACAGCATCATGTTTAAGTCATGCTGCTATCTCTTCTGTCAGTTTATATCATTAAGGAGATAGAATACGAGAAACACCTTTTTCTGAGCTGAGACAGTTTGGGGAACAGTGTTAATTGTAAAGACTAGAGGAAATATTAATAATACCTCATTAATTTAATGAAAAATGAAAAATGCTAAAGGGAACAGAATGAAACATAAGAGTAGTTTTCCTGTTAATATTCACCTTTTAACATTGATACTACCAGAGTAGTTCAATAAAGGTGTTGATAGTTTGTGGTGTTTCAAATATTGTCAGAATAAAATTGTTGATTTTTTTTAGATGATTTCTGCTCAACATTTTTATAATGAAAATTTTTTTCTGTTAATATTTCGATTTTACCACAGCATTCAATTTTGATTTAGGTAATTTTAAACATAATATTTTATCTTGGAGCAAGTAGATCTGATTCTTGGCATTTTCATTTGCAAAAATGAAATAAAAAATTCTTTCAGTATTTGTTTGCCCCTGTGTTATTCCCTACAGAAGCATGTAACAACATTCATTAAGATCACTCATAGAGCTTTTCTACAGAGAGAAATCACTGATTTAATTATATCTGCCATAAAGTGATTCAGTTTAACTTCTGAATGCATGACTAAAGCTCCTAGGGCAGATTATAATATAAGAGATTTAGCTTACCCCACATTTGGAGTCCATAGTTCATAGGGAATTATAATAAATCCCTGTGGTATTCAGTTTTGGATAAAAATGAGAAGCAAGCAAGCATCCAACAGTAGCTTGATGAATAAAAAGAAAACATTATAATAGCAAGAGTCTTATCCATGAATCCTCCTGCCCACACCACCACCTCCATCCCTGATGGAACTGTGACAGTAACCAAGACTAAGCTGCTGGACAGCTGGATACTCCAGACAAACAGCTGTTACTCCTGTGCACCTCACTATACATGCATGTGCCATCCTCCAGTCCAGGATATCCTATACAGTTGGCCCACAGTTATTTAATTGTAATATGTTAGCAGGAATGACTATAAAAACCTAAGTTAACATGTTGCTTAAAGCAAAATTCCAGTGCAAGAAGAAATTCAGTGCTTTGCCATGTCATTCTAATTCAGGATGAAAATAAGAGTTGAAATAATTAAATTCCTTGGGGAAAAAAAAAAAATCTGTCCCCTAGTACTTGTATTATACTTTATTTACAGGTCATGAAAAAATTCATAGATCAAATGTGCTTAATTATGAAACATCCCCCAAAGCCTCTGTTTTTAGGAAGGTAGAATTTTTGCAGTTGTTGCAGAATTGTGTAAGCAATTATGCAGTAAGGCAGAAAATTTCCAGTTTTGTATGACATTAGAAACAGTGAAAATAAGAAAGGGAAGTGATGAAGGAAAAGTATCCAGTTGATCCACTTAAAGCTGATCAAGGATTTAAAATCAGTTTTCTAAGAGTAAAACTCACTAAGAATAAAACTGACAGGCGTTAGCGAGCATTACATGTTGGCTTGCCCTCTGCCATATATTTGGTTCTTATCTGTAACTGCTCCATTAAGGACAGGATCAGGTTGTTCTGGTTTAGTATCTCCAAAAACCCCACTTCTGAGGATCCTACTTTGGCAACTGGCAAGCCTCACATCCAGTCTGAAGGTATGAACCCTGGGACCCAGGTAATCTTGCATAGCCAGCAGATTCAGGTATCACTTGACTGTATTGGAAGATGTCAGGGCCATCTTAGTAACAAGGGTACCAAGATAAGGTCATTTAGCAAGTATATAACCAAGAGTTAATGCAATCTGACTTTTAAAAATCTTGAATTAACATCTTACTATGTGGTTCTTTAATTGCTTTGCTCTAGATGATAGAATTTTTTGACTGTTATATAAGAAATATTTTGGTAATAGCCTGAGAGAACAATAAACAGAACAATGTGAAATAATTTATATGTTTGATCAAAAAGAAAGCAGAATACCACAAACCACACAGGTTTAGAAAACAATACATAGAGTAGAAAAAAGGAGGGTTAAAATAAAGGGTAGGATTATATTGTGTCAAATCCCGTCAAGACACATCTCTGAAAAAGTAGATTACATGAATTATCCCTCAAGAGCAAAATCTGAAAAATTACCAGAAGAGTGTGTAGGAGTTGAACAGAGAAATATTTAGTGGGAAAATACAGTTATGAAGCCCACATTACACNTATATATATATATAGCCACAGTGTAAATAACTTAGAACTTTCTTACTCTTCACTCAGGCTCAGCAAACACCTCACCTAATAAAAGGGAGATCTATCTGAATATTGTAAACATGTAATGTAAGCATAACTTTGTAATGTGCTTCCTAGAGACAGCAGGAAGAGGCAGAAAGTATGATTTTTAAAAGTTTTGTTAGCTTTGAACCAGTTGGGAGCTTTTGTGTTTTGTGGGGTTTTTTGTTGTTGTTTTGGTTTGGTTTTTTTGTTTTTGTTTGTTTTTGTTGGGGATTTTTTGTTTGTTTGTTTGTTTTGTTTTTTTCCTCACTATCAGTGCTTAAAAGGCATTCAGCCACCATCAGCTGTGGAAATTTCATTGAGTTTGATAACTGGATATTTCCATGCATTTTGGACGTCACCCTGAGGCCTGCTTTGCAATCTTCATTCAGTTCACTGTCCAATGCAGTTCAGGTCCCATTCTTGTGCACCATATGTGTCTTT
Source organism: Formicarius rufipectus (assembly GCA_013399695.1). NCBI lineage: Eukaryota > Metazoa > Chordata > Aves > Passeriformes > Formicariidae > Formicarius > Formicarius rufipectus. The sequence goes on along the minus strand of VXAU01002496.1, from coordinate 4,382 downwards.
ATTGTGCCTGGTGCCTTAATCTGCAAGGTGACTCAGAAGCATCCATGTGGTCATTTGGCAGCTGGATTATGAAATCTATTGTGACCAGCTATTTTCAATGTTTGTATCAACTGCAAAGCAGAAATAAATAGTGATTACAAAAAGCAAATAATATTTGTTTTATTGCCCAGTGAAGCCAAGGTTTGGACAATAACAAAACAGCTGTTTGACATACTTTTTGGAATTTAGAATCTGCAACAGAGACCTAAGCACTTGTGTGTCCATTTGTGAAAATCAGCTTGGTTGTTTGTGCCCTATAGCTGCCAACATTTCTATGCTGACCTATACATGCCACGTAAGCAAAGGCCGGGAGAACATTTAGGGAAATGATCAAGAAAAAAACATTTTTATTTATTCACTGTTAACACTGAAAAGAAATAAGGAGTGAAATATTACCACTGCCACAAGCATGTAAAGAATGGCACCCAAGGAATGGTATTAGGCAAAAAACTAGTTTCCAGTCTGATGCTTCTTACATTATGAGCTGTTTTTCTAAGAAAACCCACCAAAAAATTATATGTCATGCTTTATGTATCTGTAATTAATGAGGTATTAATAGTAATTATTCTTCCTCAAAAAAAAAAAAAAAAGAAAATTAGTGGGTTTACAAAAAAATTAAATAGGTACTAGGTATATACTTACTCTCACATCTCCTTTTGAAAAGAGGTTAAATCTGATTTCAGATGGATGAAGTTTATGTGAAGCTACTCATAAATCTTCCATAATTAAAATGGTTTATTTTTAGAATTAAGTCCCTGAAATTACCCTTACAGTTCTGTTTTCATTATGGCATGTAAAATAACTACTTTGTCTACCTTAAAGTAGATTCCTCTCTGTGACTGCATTTTGATACCTTCCCATCTGATAATATTAATGGGTATATTGACAACAATTGTTTTTCTTTCAATTTATTTCAGTCTGTGTCTGGCCTATATTCATTATTCTCTTGCAATTCCACTTTTGGAGAGGTACCATGTCTTTAGGCCAGTAGAAAAAGCTTTGAACTTCATATTTGAAATTAATGTATACAGTAACATAGTTGAATTTTAAAGGGGAATATATTTGGGTCAAGAGATTTAAAAAAAAAAGGGGGGGAAAGAAAAGGAAAAAATGAAAACAGGGGTTCAACTGGAATATATCCAAAAAAAGAAAATACATTACTAACTTAAAAAATAATGGATTGTGCCACAAGTTAGGGAGATATAAATGTAACTTTTAAGTGTAAAAATATGCATTAATTGACATTTTCAATTACTGATATTTTCATGTGGTAAAAGAGGTACTTGTAAGTGAAGGGGTTTAAGAGCATTTTGGACAAGAATGATGGCATATATTAAGAGTTAAGAAATACTGGTTTCTGGCAACTGGTGCAGTATACCATCCATAAGGTGGTGGTAGAGGATGCCACCTAAAAGTAACAGGTACTCACTTTGTGACTGAGGGTGCTGTGTTCTTTTTGACAGGAAGTGAAAACTGTCATCATTAGCTGAATAATAAGTAGACTAATTGCAGAAGCAATTAAGTAGTATTTATTGTGTGTTTTTTTACTGGTGAATAGCTGTAAATTCTAAACTTAAGCCAGCAAGACAGATTCAATTGTGTCGTGAATTAATTATGATCTGCATAATCTCTACCACAGACAAATGTCTGACCTAGTGAAAGGAAGAGCCTAGAGAATACTGTGAGCCTCTCTCTGTTTTTCACAGTACCTCTTTACATGCCTTTCACTCTCTGCTGCTGACAGAACTTTCATTCCTTTCTAGTCAACAAACTTATTTACCTCCTACCTAGGCTACCACCTCCACCAAAAACCTGGAAAAACCTTTGCTAACAGCATACAGTTCAGATGACTTGATTGTCTCTATTCTTACATCCACCTCATCTATTTATACTGCATGTTCTTCAGGGTAATATTACTCCATGTTTGGTCAGGCAAACTTGGAATTTCCTCTTATGTATTTCCTAGTCATAGCAATAATCAACATCATAATAACAGGTATCATATATATTTAAGCAGACTTCATCACCATTGCTTGACTTCACATTGTTTTTGTTAGTCATGTATGATTTTTTTTTCTGGTCGAAATAAGTGGAATGTACATTAAATGAGTTTGCCAAATATGCTAAAATAGAAGTAGCTGTGGACACCCTTGAGATTAGAGGGGCCTTAAAGAGAGATCTGGATATCATCAAGCATATTTATCAAGAACAAGCATCATGGGATGGGTAATCCTGGTTTTACATGTAAATAGAGACATAAATGGCTGGAAAGCAGCCCTTTGGAAATTGATGGGTTTAGATTGATGACAAACTGAATAAGAGTAAGCAGTGTGTCCTGGCAGCCAGGAGGGCCAAGAGTGTCCTGGGCTGTATCAAGCACAGCATTGCCAGCCAGTTGAAGGAGGTGATTGTCCTGCTCTGTTCCGCAGTAATGTGGCACCACCTCAAGTAGTGTGTGCAATTTTGAGTGTCTCAATACAAGAAGAAAATCAAACTGTTAGACTGTATCCAGAGGAAGGAAACCAAGACAGTGAAAGCCTCGAAGGCAAGACCTTCAAGGAGCAGCTGAGGTCACTTGGTTTGTTCAGCTCAGAGAAGTGAAAGATGAAGGGTGACCTCATCACGGGCCACAACCCCCTCAAGTTGGGCAGTAGGAGAGGAGGTGCTGATTCCCTCTCTCTAGAGTCCAATGATAGGACATGAGGAAACAAATTAAGTTGTGTCACTGGAAGTCCAGGCCGGATGTTAAGAAAAGGTCCTGCACCAAGAGGATGTTCGTTCACTGGAACAGGCTCCCCAAGGAAGGAGTCATGGCACAAATCCTGTCAGAGTTCAGGGAGAGAATATATGATCATCTGGATGATGATCATATATTCTATGTTCATATACTCATATATTCTATTTTTAGGTAATCATATGAGGAGCAGGGAGTTGGACTCAATGATGCATATGAGTCCCTTCCAACAACGGATATTCTGTGATTCTATGAATTAAAGGGACCTGACAAAAAGAGATGACCACATTGAGAAATTCAGAGGCAATATTTCTTTCTTAAGGTATTTGCTTATTAGATTAAAGAAATTGAGACAAAAGACCTTCATAGAACATTTATTTGGGCCATTTGTGATTTGCCTGGTCATAGAAGTCAAACTGTTTAAATACCACTAACTGATTAAACCACTGATTAATATCTGTTTTCAAACTACAGAAAAATGAGTGAAGAATTCTTAAATATTGGAGATTATCTCAGTTGTTAGTTGCTTTATTTCTCTGCATGTTTTTAGAAACTTTTCAAACATTTTAGAACCCAGATGTAAGATTAGTTATGTATTTCAAAAGTTAGCTTAAGATCATCCTCAACAACAACTATACCAACAACATGCTTTGATAAGTCTTTTGTCAGTTTCTGGGAACTACTCAAACCAAAACCAGAAGCCATGCTCAACATGTGGATTAGATGTTGACACTATCTTGTCTCTTGCAGTGCCTTTAGAAGTCATTCAGTCATTATTGCAAGTCTTCCAGTTCATCACTTCCACCATATCTTTCTGAATGCTTGTTTCAATCACTTCACGATACAACACAGTGCCTGTCTCAGTGGGGTTTCCAAGTAGGTATGTGCATGCGTGTAAATATGTTTTTAAGAAAGGTCAGATGTTAAAGCAGAAAGGAAGAAATGTGTGAGAAACAAAATTAATATTATGATAGATATATTACCAGATCTTTGTTCATTTTGCTTAACATAATGGATTTGCATACATGAGGGAAACGAGGGGGAAGAAAGAGAAATCATGAGTAAGCAAGAGTAGGGAATAATAGAGTAGGGAATAATATAGGTCAAGAAAAATGACAAATATTCCAATTACTGTTATTAGTAGTGTCATTAATAACCCACTGCTGCCATGGAATCTTAATGTGTTCCCATATCTCACAACAAATAACTGTGACCACTCAGAAAAGCCATTCCTGTTTTCTAAATTATGTAACCCAAATCAGTAATCTATTGTTTTCTTAGTACAGAGATATATGGCCAGTCTGTAAAACAATTTACACTTTAAAAATTGCATTATATTACCTCAGATTAAATTTTAAAACACAATATGGAGTTTCTTATATACTGTGTTATTTAAGGAACTTCAAATAACATGATTAAAGGATAAGCTGTACTATAACACTTGGTATCAATTTAGCATTTTTTCTGATGGGTAATTTCAGGGGTTCCTTCCACTCAATGATCAGTTATACAGGACCATGCAGAGTTTCCACAAGAGTAGCAAAGTTAAAAGGACACAAAATCAAACATACCTATGAGGAGTTACTTAGATCCAAAATATTATATATTT
>VXAU01002494.1:91195-125941 GCA_013399695.1 Formicarius rufipectus | reverse complement strand
TATCTATCTTCCAGAAGGCACTGATTTGTAAGGAAGCTCTCTACAACCAGCCAAAGGAGAGAATCTTGGCGAAGATAATGTAAGAGAGAAGAAAATGGAGAGTGACAGATTGCTTCTCTTTGTGGTGAAGAAAATACTATAGCTGAGAAACTCAATCTTGTTTGTGATCAAAAAAATTTCTACTTTCTATCTCCATAGGAGACTAGATTCAAAAAGAGGTGCCTACACCACTTTAGGAGTCATGTGTATTGAGTAGCCATGCATTCACACTAGCATTTTTTCCATTTACATTTGTTTAAAGGAAATTTATTTTTTTTTCTGGGGAGGTGGTATGTGTGTGTGTGTGTGTGTATGTACATATATACATACATCTGTTCCTTCCCCCTACTTTTGAATTAATATTGATTTGTGCAGTCTGTTCTCCTAGCTCATGTAGTATTAATGTAGAGCCTTTCCATCTTCAGTTTCTTCTCTCTTGCTATCACCCTTGTTTAATACATATTATTTGTGTTTGTTCTTGATTCATAGATGACAGCATGCCATTCAGTGCTGTAAACATGCAGTATTAATTCCAGCTTAAGGTATTCTCAGAATGAGCTAACTTGCAAGAAAAAAAATCCCTGACAAGATAGTATTATTATTAGCAAAGAATATTATTACTAAAGAAAAAAATATCAGAACAAAGACTTTTTAAGGGACCTCAGAGGGCTGGAAAACCCCTACTAGAAAAGCTTGTAAAGTGAAATCAAGGGAACAGTGATTCCATAAAACCATTAAGAATAAAGCTGTCAAAAATACTTGCAGACATCAACTGCAAGGGCTTTGTCCTTTGTGCTGTGCTCTCTGCCTGAATTTCATACTCATGATCATCAGCTGAGAATGTTTTGCCTTAATCCAGTCTTGACTGATCCAACAATGGAATTAAATAAGTATTATAAATAATCAAGAAGGGCACAAGGTACAGCAATGCATAAAGACTTGCTGCTTTGAAATGTAGTAAGATAGACATAATGCTACATCCTGGAGAAAGCAGAACCTGACTGTGATTTTACCAAAGTATTGTGGTTGTTCAGAAGCTTGAAAATGAGAAGTTGAATTGTTTTGATGATCAGCCACAGTTCATGAACAAGTGAAACTAAAGAAAGTTATTTCTGGTGGTAATTTTTAAAGGGAGGAAAAGCTCTTATGGTCTCCACCTTCTGGGACAGAGTTTCATTGACAGAGAGATGTTGCATTCTTTTGGTAGGCATAATAAAATAGCAACAATTTTATTTTTATATCTTATTTGTGTCAAACTGGAACAAAGAGCTCTGCTCTGAATGCAACATTTGAAGAAACACTGATATTCAGTTTGTCGTTCTGTCTCTTGCACAGTGGAGCCTACATCACAGTGCGCACTATTTCATATGAAATCTTTAAACCGAGCTGTTAAAATGTGATGCACAGAAAATACATACCTTTAAGTCAATAATTTATAGCCATCTTGATGGTCAAATGAAATTCTAATTAGTCCTTTCTGAGCTATTTCTCAGCTTCATTTCACAATACACAAGCACTTATTATTGTTATACCATTTTACTATACTGTTATTGGTTGAAATTAGTCAAGACATAACAGGAGGAGTTTAGTATCCTAAATACATTCTTTGCAACTTTGATTTTTATAATGATGAAATTAGCCGCACAATGACAAAAGCCTCTAGGTAATAATGATGCTTCAGTGGAGGTATCTCTCAATCAAAGGGTGAAACACCTTTATCCATCACTTAGGAACCCTTGTCAGTCTTTAGCAATAGCAAATGAACCAGCACATCTCAAAAAGAAATGCAGGAGGCACAGAAGTATGAGAACTCTTGAACCCAACAGCCCTTTAATTTTTCTATCAAATAAATGAAGAAATAAATATTAACTGCTTTTTTATGACAGGCAGTCATAAAAGTTTTGCTCATATACTAAGGAGTGGAGAAGTTTGGTTGAGCTGTTTTTACTGGCCCTCATCTTCTCTGAATTGCCATTCCTCATGATAATGACCTCTGCTGTGGGTGCTGTGGCATTCTGTGTGCAAGAGATGATGGAGCACTCTGCTCTATGCTTTTGTAACCTTGCTTGTCTTCTAAGAGTAACATAACATGAAGTTTTCTGCCAATTCATTCTCTTGTTAAATTCAGATCTTCTGAACAGCTGTTCAGGCCTTAATCTGTTCCAGAGATGGTTTGGGAGCAGAAGTGAAAGCTTCCTTTTGAAGTGCTGGATGAAATATTAGTTTCATCAGTGGGGCCAGTGGATAACATCTCTTGAGCAGTTAGGAAAACTCTGGAGAACAGTAGTGTGAGGTTGTACATCTAGATCTTGGTTAGAGCTGTTGTTTCAACCACACTCTGTAAATGGCTTGAAGAAGGTCAGAAACTCAAAAATGTGTGTGTGTGTGCTGATAGGCAGAGGCAAACAATAGTCATACTAACAAAACCTGAAATGTCGGAGTTAAAATTTTTACGAATTGCAAGAACTGTGGGAGTATCTTAAAACCTTCTCCTGGTTCCTTTCCACTGGTTGTTCTCTCCTTCCTCTTAATGTGAAATGCAAGAAATTTAGCGTGTTTCTTTTGAGTTAGTGGTCTGTCAGCATTCTCTTGGTTTAACTTTCCATTGTTCCATGTTTTCTTCGAAACACTTTTCTTGCCATGCTGATGGTGGCAGTATGCTCCAGTGGAGGAAGGTTTTTATGAACATGGGGGTGTTATCTGTGCTGCATCCTTACAGATAGCTCAAAACCCTGGACACTGGCATAAGGTATTCAGATAGGAAATGATTTCACTCATTTCATTTTTTCTGGTAATGAATTGTATCTAGAGTTTCGAGATGAGAATTGTCCACCCTGAATAGTCCAAACTTTGATCTTACTCTTTTTAAGCTCTTATTCCTGAGGATATTTTGCTGCCTCATGCTGATAACCCTGTTCCAACATAATGGACTCTTAACCTAAATGATCAGTTGCCTAGAGATGCACCAAACAAGCTTTGCCTGAAAAATTCACATTTGAAAAAAAGGTTAAAAAAATCTCATACTGGGAAAGTATTTTAAATTAGGAGTCCTAGAGGTATGGATATGTGTAGGGAGCTGCGGCAGGCCTGCAGATCCCTTGGCTGGGTGAGCAGAATTTGACCTTGGTGAGATAATTGTGTGCCCATGATGATACATTCCTAAGCTAGAGAATTGTAAAAAACTTGCAGGTGTTGAGAGAACTCAGAAAACTATGAGATAAGGAATAACAAGATGGGTGAAGTTGTACAGAGACAGAGGGTTAGAACTGTGGCCAATTAATGATTGTTTATATGTAATAAGCACCAATAATGTTAATGCACGTATACTTAGTAACTAGATGAAAAAGGAGCTGTGTGAAGAATAAATGGAATCTATTTATGGAATCTATGCCTGACTTTCCTTGATACTTTGTCATATGTTTGTCTCAACAACGACAGATATGGAGACATGGAGAATATTTTTATAGTTCCTTGACAAATTAGCATTGCCAGAATGGTTGTGGCAACTAGTCCTACAGCATGTGAAACTTATATGCTTGGATATGTTGCTACCCTGGATGATTATAATTTTTTTCTAGGAGATAATCCTCCATCCTGTAGAAGGGAACTTATTGCATGTAATCCAAACAATTTTATCTATTTGGAATATGTCCATGGTGTTCTGCTGTCCACAATCTTCCATCATATAAATGAACTGAAATCTTTGTTCTATATAGAGAGAGGAGTAGCAGTCACTAGGTAGTTATTTCCTTGTTATAGAACAACACACTGATATTGGAAGTTTAACTGAAACACTGTACAGGTAAGAGACCGTTTTAAAAAGTAGATACAGCATGGCCTGAAGGATGGGCTTTTAATGGTAGAGAGATAGGAGATACTTTATGGCTTATGAATGGGACACTATCAGCTAAGGCAAAATTCCCATTTCATTCATGTGTGAATGGGGAATAATTTTTGTAAGAGGATAGTGATGTGTGAATCAAATGACTTTTTTCTCCCTGACAAGACAAGCTTTATAATTACAGATGGACCATGCTCCAGTTGCTGTATGCTTTTAGCAAATGATGTTGAATATTAGCAGTTCCACTGTATCTGCAGGTAGCAGTTCAAAGCTGCAGAATGACTGCATCTTCTATAGTCTTATGCTACTAAATCAAAGTCCTTCTGAATTGAAAATTAGATTTGCAGTGCTGCAAATGATTCCAGAGTGATTATTTGTAGCATATCAAAATAGGAATAAACTTATGGCAATGTGGTTTCTTTTGCATATTTTCTGTATTTATGGACAGTAGATATTTCAGTATGAGATATGGGAGAAAAAGTATTTTTGGGTCTTTAGAAAATGCTGATGTGTGACAGAAAGGGAAGGCTGAGGGATATTGAAAGGAATACTTCCAAAGACAATGAGGCAGTTGTGGGAAACACAAGCTAGATGATGCAAAACTCTTGATATTATGATCCTCCAAAACAAGTAACTCTTTCCAAAGGTATGGGAGAGGAATATTAATGTGACTCATCTGTGGCAAAAGGTGATCTGTGATGAACCTCAGAAAAATTCTCTAGTGCATGGAGCACAGTTCAGGACCACACTGCTGCGTAAGTGTCAGCAGGAACCTTTAACCAGTGTTGGATGCCAGGAGCTGAGCAAATGCAATGACTTTAAACTGAGTAAAATTTGCTTCCTGATTATTAAAAAAAAAAAAAAAAAGAATAAAAGAAAAACAGTCCTTTAATTTTACAACCCACCTTTAAGCTCTGAAAAAAAATAGCATGTTTCTGCCCAGCTACCATCCCCTCCCCTTTTTCTGAGGTTTTTTTCCTGTCAAAGACCTCTCCTGTAGACAGACTTGTTATCCAAAGCATGGAGAGCTCCAATAGTCGCTGCTTTACCTCTGTCATTGACTATACAGAGCTCCTTTTCGTAAGATGCTCACTGAATCTTTCAGCCACCTGCTTTCTGGTGAGTAGTGTCATGGCAGGAGGAAGAAGTGTGTGATACAGCAAGAGCATGGGTAAAATAAGCAGCAAGGTCTGACTTCCCCTTCAGTTCCTTAATTCTGTTTGCTTTTCTTCCCACACTGTGATTTTGTTTGGATTAATGAGTCGGTGTAATGTGATTTTACTTTTTTTTCTCCCCACTGCTGTTGTTCTGTCCAACCTGTTAATGGACATGGGAGGGAAGAAAGGTGTAGAAGTAACCCTCAGGCATTTTGGCTGATTTCTGTTGCAAAAGTGCATTTTGGATCACCAGAGTTAGAGCTCCTGAGTTGTAGTTTCCCTTTTCCAATGCGACTGGAACCCACAACAGTCAGTGTACACTTATTAGTCAGCAGTATCTGTTTGTGGAGAGCTGTGTTGCTTGTCAGACTCCCTGCATGAGGATTGCTACTTTTCATATAAAATTTAAATCTCTAGGAAGCCTTTATTTGAAAGGATTGCCAAGTGCCCATGGCTCCAGAACCAGCTGGGAATGCAGAGCATGCTATCAGCCTAGAGAGTCACTCACCCTGCCTGCTTTATGCAAATCTGTTTAGGGTATCATAAAGTATTTGTTTCAGAAAGTACTCCTTACTTACTGATATCTAAGTGATTTATGTGTATGTGATTTCTAGCTCCCACATATGAAGATTTATTTTAAAGTCTGGTAAGATATGTTTGCACATAATGTTTGAATCTGGTAGCAGTAGTGAAAATTGTTGTTTCTCTTATTGCAGTGATTTATTTATTTAATATGCCTTTGATCTCCATTTTACTTTCCCCAACAGAAGGGGTGATGATGTTAAAGTGCCCTGAGTATTTGCATAGTCCTCACTGCTGACCCTGGGTGAGGGTTGCCTGGCTACACTGAAGTATTGCTTTCCCATTGCCATTACTGTCAGTTAAACTAGTTAGAAACGCAGTGAAATCAGGAGGTATTCTTGCAGTTCTTGCCCACTTCTCCCACAACATTGGGAACATGCATTTTTTTGCTCACTTATTATGTCAGGTCCTTTGAATGCCCATTATTTGTCTTTTACTCTGCTACTTGCTGTGCTTTTTGCTCGACAGATGAAATGCGAGTTCTTCCTGCAGATATCTATAGTGCAGGCTGATAATGACTGTGCAGGATAAGCTCTTTAGGACAATGAATAACTCGTGACTTGAGACTCTTCACTGGCAGCAGCAGTCTTGCTTCTTGGCATAAAAGCTTTTGGCTTGGTCTTTTGCATGATGATGAGTGACGATGATGAGCACTTTGCCTTGAGTAAGGCACAAAACGAGAAGCCAAATAGTTTCCTGGAGCTGGCTGAGAAAAGGTCTAAGGTCATGTGTCAGCATCTCTATAAATATCAAAACCTCTAAGCAGCTTTTCTGGTTCTTAGTATAATTTTTGAAGACATGTTCAGTGAGTTAGGAGGACATTCCTGAGTTTAATAGAGTGGCATTTTTCAGGTATGAAGTTCAGGACATTCTGTTGTTTCTTATAAAATATAGTTCAGCCTTAATGTGGTAACTGGATGCAGAACATTGAGTTGTACACATACAGCTGAAGACATGCTACTGCTATTCGAATGGATGGTCATGGTTTTGTGATTACGCATCTTAGAAAACTTGTGTAGGATGATTATTTGGAAGAGTGGCTGGACGAGGGTAAAGATGTTGGGATGGCAAAATAATGGAAAGGAGTTAACTTAGCAGATGCTTCTCACTCCGGTTTCTCTTCACTGCCCTGCATTGATGGATCACATTCCACTCACAACAGCTTCCACCTGGAAGTGGAAAGAGCAGAAACACTTCTTTATGGCACTTGTAAACCACTTGTCTGACTTGGAGGCCCTTAGGTTTTTATCATTTCTATACATACAATGTTTGGATTTTTTTGCCCTGATTTTTTCCCTTCAGTATGACACTGTTTCCTTCAGGCACTTTAACCTATTAAGGGAGGGATATAGTTAATTCTCTAACAAATCCTTAATGATGAAAACTGTTATGTTGTTTAGACTTTTTCCCTCACTTTGTACATAACAATGCATTCATTTCATTTTGCAGCTTTTTTTAAACATTTTTTTCTAATTTTTTTTCCCCCAGGTTTACACCCCTGGAAAAGCATTTTCACTCAGGCCTATTTCAGTTATAATAAAAATTAGGTTTTGCCCAACATTTATTTAAAATAATATATCTAAGGAGCAGAAATATCTGGAGCTGATTTCACTGATTTTTCTGATATTACCCAGGGCTGTATATAAATCACTATACACAATTCATTTCCTTGACCACTAATTTTGCTGTTATCTCTAGAAGTGATGACCAGGACCAGAACAAAAATTATCCCTGACTTTCATGATATACATTCAGTTATTTTCACTTGTAACAGGATCTATAATAAACTGACTTCATTAACTTCAAGTCAGTGCCCAGCTCTTGATTTCTAGTCAGTTTTCATTTTTCTCAGAGGTCAGTAGATGCTAAAGAATAACATCAGTCTTCAATCAGAAGTGAAATTTCTCTCTTCTTTTAGAACTGAGATGAAAAGGGCCTCTTCTGAAGCTTGCCTGAAGGAGGTTTTTCTTCTGTGCCTGTTCTCCTTATAACCCTTCTTCCATCAGAGGTTACTGTCTCCAGAGTCCTGCCAGCAAAGCATGTTGTGCCAGTGTTCCCTAACCTACTGCAAGCAGAGTCCTCTTCATCTGTTTCAAGCAGTCTGAAGGGCTGGTACCCTGGCATTTCCTGAAATGCAGAGAAGGGTAAACTCACAAGATTCACCACAGAGAGTGGTGACAATCTTCAACCCCTTGGTGGAATGTAGTGACTGTGCAGTCACTGATGGCAGGTGACATCGTATTTGTTATTTGCATGTAATGGACTGTGGAAGAGCTGAGCAGAAATGTCCCCAGTCTAAGATAAATTCAGTGCCTTGACATTCTTCCCATCCACTTTGGGGCATAAGTTAACCCAAAGAAAACTTGAGAGAGGCAAAGATGTGTCTGTTTCACTGAACACTGCTGTGAATTAGTGCAGGTGGTGGAGAAATCTGTACAGCCTTGGGATATTCTGGAATATTTAGGTGACAGTTACTCATTAAAAGTGTAGGTTAAAATTACTCATTAACTGTCTCCTTCTGCTTTCTTGGGGGCGAATGCTGCTCCACACTGGTGCTGACCCAGGGCTTCTCTTTCTGGGGTGTGCAGGTTCATCTAGAAGAGCCTGGAACTGGATCTGGGTGACCTGTCTCAAGGAGGAGATGGCCAACTGGATTTAAGCACAGTGTATCAGTACATACTTGCTTTGGCTCATTTGCACCAATTAGCTAACATCCTTCTCTTAGCTGCTAATACCTGAAAGGATCATATTTTGAACAGAAAAATTTTGTCAGGACTTACTTTGTCAATCAGGAATTTATTGCAACTTGGTCATGTGAAAGAAGCCCAGAGTTCTTGTGGAGAAGGCTCAGCTTTGCTGAGGTGTTTCTGAAATTTCTGTTTGCCCTCACACCTTGCCACTAGCACACCTTAATGGCTCTGCCCAGCCTCATTTGGGACCCCTGGCCACATTCTCTGCATGTGAGTGTAGGAGCTTCATTTAAAGCTCAAACTCAGGGATCAAATCCTTGTACCACGTTGTAGGTGTAGGTGGTCCTAGGTCTGGTCTTGGATTGTGGTTTGTTCTGTGAACAGACCTTGGACCTGACTTGGTCCTTTTGGCCAGGGATAAATGGCCACAATCTGCCTGAAAATCACTGGACTGTTGAGAAGATATGTTGCTATCACCACTCCACTCTCCTCACCCAGCTCCAGTGCTGTGGTGCTGAACCCTCTTGATGGGCTTACTCCCTAACCTCCTTTGTGGCTACTTCTAGCTCACCATTGTATTAGGGGCAGCCCCCTGACAGTTACACAGTAAGAATAAATGTTTAATGCTTTATTTAGCAGGATTTAAAATTACTTTATAAGAATCAGAATTAGTTTGTTTACTTCTGAGGTAGAGAGGAGATAATCAGTTGGTGGTTGTACTAATGGAGTGGATATGATCAAGAGCAAGAACCTATTTCTGATTTCTTGAATAACAAGACATTCATGATGCCAAGGACATGAAGTTGAGCTTTATTTTTTGTGCCTAAGATTGGCTTGACAGGTTTTACAGCCTCATTTGTCTCTTGCTGCTCCTGGTCTTCTGGCACTCTGTCATTGCCTGTTTGCTGATCTCCTGAAAGGTGACTTGAGAAGTTGTCAGCTCGGTGACTTGAGCAAATTCATTGAGTTTTGGCACTGGATTCCTTGCTGTCAAAATTTAGCAGGGGTCTGTCAATTTACATTAAATTTAGCTTTTTGCCTTCTTAAAATAGTCATTCCAGTACAGGTTAAAATGAAGCTGACAGTATGGTAATTTGGTCTGTAAGCTTTGAAAACAAAAGAATCACTATGTCTTTCACTACTGATGATGGCTCAAATAAAATATCTGTATGCCATGTCTCTTTAATATTGCTATGATTTATCAATAGATGATTAGAAATGGATATATTCATGCGGCAGACTGAAAATGCTCATGCAGACCTTTGGCAAGGAAGACCCTTTATTAACAGCAGGCTTATCTTCTATAGTCTTTTTCTCCTGTCCACGTGCATATAAGCTATATTCCATTGGTTATGTGTTCTTGTTCATGCACCTTAGCTCATCTTCTGATACATAGTCAATGTCCCTCTTTTTCTGCTTTCCCTTCCTTCTTGATATTTACATGCCTTCTACAAGGTTACAGCTGTATCTGCTCAAGGTCAAGGCAGTCTGCAGCCCAGCCGTCCTCTACATATTCAGTATCTTGAACTAATTTGGGTTTTTTCCTTAAGTGTGCCGTATGATTTTACCCTAGGTCTTGTAGAAGGTTTTGCTGACCTTTTAGGATGTGAAAGGCCAATAAACTGGTTGTGCAAGATGTGTTCTGTCTTCATGGGAAGGAGATGATACATCTAAAGGAGGTAAGCCTGAGGAATGGTTCTGTTACAACAGGCTGGATTGGATGCTACTTGACATCAACTCCATTTTACAGGTTTTAGCTCATTCTGGTAGTGAAGACTGATGCCTTCAAAAGAATCTCAGGGTATACTGACCTCCTTGAGGAGACAGGAGGTATTGTAGGATTGATGTGCAAAGCTTTGGAAATGAATGGGAGCTAGATTATCTCAGAGCAATAAGATTTGGATTAGTTTTGCTGTCCTTTGTAATTCTTCAGAAAATGGTATTGCCAGAAATTCCAATAAAGAAGAACAACAGTTGTTTCAAAAATAATTAGTTGCCTTCTATTGACACACATTTTAACCTTGATCTTATTGTCTTCTCTCTTTACCTAATGCAGTCAACACACATCCCTTCTTTTCTTGAACTGTGAAATCACTTGTGTATGGGAATCAGAGAAGGCTAATTTTTTAAGGTTTCAGTCACCTTAAAGTTGTGGGCAGATGAGATCAGGACATACTGTTAGGGTTTCATAGCTTATAAAATAGAATTATTTAGGTCCCTTGCTTGGAAAGAGGTTTAGATCTTATACTGCCTGGCAATTTAAGAAACCTTTGGCTCTGAGAGAACTACAAAATCCTGAGGAGACAGATGAGTTTTGCTATTCCTGTGGTGAAGGGCAAGGGACATTTTCTTAAAAATGACTAATTTTTTTTCTTTTGTTAAATTTCAGTCATATATTATCAGGGGAACTTAGGAGGAAATTGTTAAATCAACCACATACTTGGTTCTTTGTGTTAATCACTTTTAAAATTCAGTCTATTTCTCCTTTATAGTGTTTTATAGATTAGTAGTGTAAAAAAAGTGTTGTGACTGTAAGAGAACCTTAAAATTATCTGCAAGAGCTGGTGGGGAATAGGAAAATTTAAAATCTGAGTAGGGCTCAGAATTACCTGGGAGAACTTGGGTCACAGTCATTCCCATTAGAGTTGCTCAACTTCAAGTCTTCCTACTGGCAACTGGGAGTCTTTAAACCCCAATTTACCCTGGAAAGTGTAATTCATTTAGAGCTAAGCTTTCAACAGGATTTTACAGACTAATTAGAAGATATGGGGATATAAAGATGCAGTACAGACATGCCAAAATGCAGAATTCTTTCAACAGCAAACCATGTCCTCTGTGAAAATAGTGTTCAAATGTCACAATACTGAGTATCACACTTATTAGGTGTGAGGAGGAGGTTCTGCTCACTTCATAAAAGCTTTCAAGGACATGAAGGTGTACTTTGTCAAGCCAGACCAAAAACCAGAAGCAACTCTATATTGTGACTGCTGAAATCAGGTCTTCTGATATGTCCTCCAGCTCTTACTAATTCCTTCAGAGAGGAGCAACTTGTTCCAGGTCCTTGGGCATGTCCTTATACCTTGCAATAAGCAGAAGTACTTTCTCTTAGGAATTTCTGGTGGCTTCCCCCAGCAGCATAAAGTGGCAAAGTACAAGTAGATTCTTCCTCTCTTCAGGATATGAATGGAATTTGGGCTTGCAAAAGTGGCCTTAATCCAAACATTGATACTGCTACATGCACTTATCTACAGCTGCCATGAATAGTTGCTAAAAGTGAAGTTTGACCTGCCATAAGTTATCTGAGAACTCTACTTTGAGTGGAATTGTCTTAATAAGCCACTGAGAACACCAGTTGCTACTGCAGACAGACCCACCTTCTCTGAAGTTTGTCATTGGCTGTAACACTTTTGGCACTTTCTGCAAGAGAATCTGATGTCTCTTAGCTTTTAAAGGGTCACATTCAATGGACCAGATTTGATGAGAACTCAGCTCAGTGAATAGGGTTAAAAACTGGCTGGATGGCTGGGCCTGGAGAGTGGTGGTAAATTGTGCCACATTCAGTGGGTGGCTGGTCACTAGAGGTGTCCCACAGGACTCTGCATTAGGCTCAGTCCTCTTTAATATCTTTATTGATTGTCTGGACAAGGGCTTAATTGTACCCTCAGTAAGTTTGCAGACAACACCAGGTTGGGTGAGTGGCATTTCTGAGGTATGAAGTTCAAGACATTCTGTTGTTATAAAATATAATTCAGCCTTAATGTGGTAACTGGATGCAGAACATTGAGTTGTACACATACAGCTGAAGACATGCTACTGCTATTTGAATGGATGGTCATGGTCTGTTGGAGAACGGTAAAGTTCTGCAGAGGGATGTGGACAGGCTGGACCAATGGGGTCATAGGTGACTATCACTCTCTACAGCTACCTGAAAGAAGGTTGTAGCCAGTGGGGCTCAGTCTCTGCTCTTATGCAATTAATTACAGGACAAGAAGATGTAGCCTCAAACAGCATCAGAGAAGTTTCAGACTGGACATCATGAGGAATTTCTTCACTGAAAGGGTTGTCAGGCATTGGAATAGGCTGCCCAGGGAGATGGTGGAGTTACCATCCCTGAATGTGTTCAAGAAATGACTGGATGTGGCACTCAGTGGCATTATCTAGTTGACAAAGTGGTGATCAGTCAAAGATCAGACTCAAAGACTTCAGGAGTATTTGCCTGTCTAAATGACTCTGTGATTACTGTTCTTTCCCAGTCCAAGGCTGCAGGTTTCTATGGACATAGTGGTGCAAGTGACTCTGTGGGCTTACCCTAGCCAGGTTGATTCTAGCTATGATGGTCCATGTGACCATGGGATCATTTGACTTCACTTTGTATAGTAATAGCAAGCAACTGTTTGTAAAACTAAAAATTTGTGCAGCAACCAAACAGATGGACGCTAGAAGTGTGAATATAGTACACTTAGAAAGGGTGCAGATAGGGGATTTTTTTTGTATATAACAGTTTTCACTCTGTGCTGTTTCTGTATTATCATGGACTATGACTGTTAGCATTATTGCAGTTGTTGTAATAACTAACAATAACTAGTAAATTTAAAACTAGTTTGTCAAGGTATTCAACTAGCAATGGAATCTTAACTTCATATGTAGTATGGCCCCTTTTGTCCTGTAACCAGGTTTTGAGAGTTCCAGCCAGAAGTTTCTCACCGCCTCCCTTCGCTTGCTACTATTTCAACTTGCTTAGAAACTTTTAAACTCATCATGAAGTTGTGGGTTCCCCCCCCCCCCGCCTCACTCCGCTTCTAGCTCTGTTACATAACATGCCCAATGAATACAGTTTCCTTTTAAATGCCTCGAACACTGTGAATGGTATGTTGCCCCACTAAAATTAGGAATTCTTCTATAATTAAGAATCATGGAACTTCAAATGTCTGCATTTCTATGATGTATGAAGATAAACAAGAAAAACAGTGAAATCAATGTAAAGGGACCTGAATGACCCAGGCCAGGGAATTCTTGGTGTCTCAGCTGTCATTCTGTTTCCCTCAAAAGCTGCTTGATCTGACATACCCTCTGATAGCGAGCTAAAGTTGCTGCTTTCTTCTTTATTCTCAGGCTATTCTGGAATAAAGGAGAAAAAAAGGGAAAAGTAAATCAAAAGCATAATTTTGTTCCTGTTATTTGGAGTCAGGAGCAGATCTACTGCCCCTCACAGCCATGCTGCAGATAAAATGATCTCTCAAATTTTATGGGCTAAATTGCTAATTGAGTCACAGCAGTGTTTAATGAATTTAGACGACAGTGTGCCAGGGGAGCCATGCGTTTGGCAAAAACAGTGTAAGTTTCTCCTGTCTCCCTGAGGATTGACTCCTATCAGAGCTGCTGTCCCCAATACAGAGTAGCAGAATGATACTGAAAAAAAATAAATCTGTGTCTTCAGTAGTTATTGTGGTTCAAAATCTGTTGCCCTTGTTAAAATCTCTTTCTTGTCTTTTTGTACAGACTGAGATGCTGTGACTCGTGGTGGCTGCTGAGGTTGCTGTTGAGCTTGCCTGTCCAGTGCATTCTTCCCATGGAGAGGTAGGACAGATAGCAGCATCTTAAACTGGCACAGTAAGATTCCCCAGGTGCTCTACTGCTAGGCACCAGGCTTGTTCTATGAACAGAAGCTTCTGATGAGCTGCTCCACTGTCCAGGGATGCAAAATTTCTTTCATTCCAGGCTTCTAGTGACTGAAGACACCCTTATGACAGGCTTGCACTTAGGACATATAATGTTGTTTTTCAGGTGGTGTGTCAGGGCTTCTCTATCCCTTTGACCAGAGAGTGTATAGTCACCACAATGAGTATATATACTCATAATAGATGGTTTCTTTCAGCATAGTAACACTCAGGCAGACAGCCAAACTATGAAATGTCTTTCTGCTTGTGTTGTTCTGTGCATGTTAGCATTAATTCTTGGAGAGCAAGAAGTACTGCATTGCACTTCAGGACTTACAGCAATGTTTTTTTATTTTTTTTTCTCATTAACTTGTAGATTACATATATTGAGGATGTCACAAAGCGCTCACAGAACTTGGTGTTCCTTCTCTCCTTTCCCTGCTTTTGAAGAAGATGAACTGCTGTGCATCTCTCCTGTTAAAACATGCCTCCTGGTAAAAGCCTGAGTGCTGTGAGCGGTTTTAGAGTACCTGTATATTGCTGTGGAGGATTTCAAATATCTCCTCTGAGCATCTTTGCAGCTTCTTTATTCCTTACTGTTAGCTGTAGGGAAACTGGTTATTAAAAATGCTCCAAACAAACATAAGCCAAGGTGAGAGATGCAGCAGGAAAGAAACACAAAATATTAAAGTTACATTTAACATTTATCTACATTATGGTGTCTTATTGTGGGTTTATCCTGGAAGGTAACATTTAATCTGTGGGGAAAATCATAGAGCTAGTTTTCACACAAAGGTTTTTAATCTGTCCGGAAACACAGATGGCTGTAAGGCTGGTAAGTCCTACTCTATGAAAACAAATACACTCCCTAGGTTGTATTGGACTGAGTGAAATGAACCATCTCTGGGGGATGTTTTCTCTGACCCTGATGCCTCCTGGAAGTAACCCATGCATTCCATACAGCTGAATATTCAGTGATTCGCTTTTTGGAGTTGTGACAATCAGCAACCTATTTAACAGTGTCAGCCTTGATGATTTGCATAAGGTCTTACTGCAGATGGAAAAGCATTTATCTATACAGAGTTTAGGGAGTAGCAGAGACTATGAATTATGCATTATAGGTTATGTCAGGGATTGTTGTTCTTGTTGCTCAGTAGTTATAGAGAGATGATAATTACTTTTGTGGGCTCACTGTAGTAAGATTTTTTTGTGAGGACTCTCAAAGATCATAATATGCCTGGATTTAGTTGCAGCAGGTGCAGAGAGAGATCAATATTGCCCTCTCCTACATGACAATGACTAGCAGAAGACATTGGGAATCATCACACTGGACAAAATAACCATGTGGTCAGTTTGATCTGGTGTCCATATCCAACAGTAATGGGCAGTACCAGGTGCTTCAGATGAACATGTAAGGAAAGGTAATGCACTCCTCTTTGGCCTCATCCTAATATCTAATTATTAGAGCCTGATTATGGAGAAATTGAGGTTTATGTCCTTCCCATTTTCTGTTGTTGTGTTGTTTCATTAACAGAGCTGAATAGCAGAGGACCATGTAAGACTGTGGCATACGTGCTTACAGAGCCGGGACTCCTCTTGCCCTGAAATAGTGCCAAGCATATGCCTGTGTTATGAATGGTCCAGTGGATTTTAATATTTCTCACAAACACTCTCTGGACAAGGTAATCTCTCTGTACAATTCACATGAAAAACAAGAGGTGTGCAATCTTTCTCCCTTTTTGGCCTATCATTATGCCACAAATCAGAAAAGGCCGATTTTAAATGCAATTTTTTACTTTTTCTTTTGTCGTGAAAGGGTTGCCAAGCTGAAATGTGCTTAGTAGTGCTGCCTGCATTTTGACTGTTCAGAATGTGGTAGGTTTGGTAAAATACTATAATTTTCTGCTATAATAATACAGCTGTTGGGAATTATGTGGTAGCCAAATTCATATAAATTTTCCCAAGAATAAGAAACAGTCCTACTCAACCCCAAAGACAAAGAGGAATAAGAATGATGGATGATTATATAGCAGATTGTTTTGGAATGTTACCAAGAAGACGTCAAAGATGTGAAGCTGGACCTGACTCCACAGTCCCAAGAGATTGTCAGGAGAAGACAGCAGAAAAAAGAGCTGATAATTTATTCAGTGAGGATGCCAGATTACCAAAATAATTTGAAGATAAGAAAATACAAATAGTGGGAAAACACAGGA
Source organism: Formicarius rufipectus (assembly GCA_013399695.1). Taxonomy (NCBI): domain Eukaryota; kingdom Metazoa; phylum Chordata; class Aves; order Passeriformes; family Formicariidae; genus Formicarius; species Formicarius rufipectus. The sequence goes on along the minus strand of VXAU01002494.1, from coordinate 109,762 downwards.
AACAGTCTTCATGGTGGTAGTTCTGGGTGCCATACGACAAAAAAATTCTAGAAAAAAAGGTCCCATATTCAACCACTTTTTGTCCATATGAATAACATTTGTTTTTCCAGCATAATTTTCAGAATCAAAATGCTTCAGAAAAAAAAATTGAAAAAAAAGGAAAATATTTAAAATTTTCAGGAAAATATCTGCTGAAAAGAAATTCTTTGTAATCCAGTTCTGAAGAACCCATTGAAGATACTGATACTACAGATCTATGCTAAGAAAATGTTTAAATCCTTAAGCACTTTCCTGTATTTGTGATATGGGTAGAGATTACACATCTTGAAAATTCCAAAGGACTAAAGGAAAGCAAAAGAATGAGTGAAATGAGATTGTGATGAGCAGCAGAGAAGTCAGAGATGAAACCTGCAGTATTAAAAGGGGAAATCAGTGAAGCTGGTGAGACTGTTTTGTTAGACTTAGGGGGGAAAAGTAATCTTACACAGCATCCTCTATGTTATTTAGCAGTAATGAAAATTATTGTTCCTTCCAGCTTAAAACTGTGGCTAATTGCAATTAAGTGTTCATTACAAGCTCACATAATTAGACCTTCACCGTGTTTCATAAATACACAAATTATGGAGGAAGGTGTCCTTTGTAGTGCTTTTTCATCTGTCTTTTTTCCATCTACTTCCACAGCTGTTTCTCAACTTCCTTTCTCAGATGATCCCACTGTGTGTACTAGAACTGATTATTGAGGCAATATCTTGCTGAGCCTGAGACACGGTTAAGCTGGTTTTGTCCCTTGTGTGAGGCAGGTTCAGTAAGATCCTACTTTGCAGAGGTTTTTAGAAACTACAGCCTCACTGAAGTTGTGCTTTTATTCCTCTGATCCCTAGTACAGATCCCAAATGTCTAGTTTAAATAGTAAGCTTTTTTAAAATGAAGGAAGAAAACACTAAAAAGGAGAAAAAAAAAATCCCCCAAACAAACAAAACCCAAGGCCAAAGATTTTTCTGCCTTTCTAAAAATATAGTTTTCTTATAATATAAGAACTGGTGCTTCTTCAGCTGATGCATGTTGCTGTGTCTGCACTGGATTTGTGGTTTGTTTTGTTGTTTCCTTTTTTTCTTTTTTTTCCCCACTGAAATATGTAGGATAGAAACACATTATGCATTTCATTATTTTTTCTAGAACTTGCAATGAAGTTCTTTATTGCTATTTGAGGACATCATTCACCTATTCCTCACTTTCTCCCACATCCGAATTCAGATGTATGTACGTTATGAAAACAGTTCCATTTAGCCTTATCCCTTTTTTCTCTCCCTTCTACATATATTTTCATTGAGTCATGAAACTAAAAATGCCGACTTTACACTAGGAAGCAGACACTAACACCAATCTGCTCTGATGGTTACCTGGCAGCTGTAGAATATACATGCTCTATCACATTGCTGTGAGAAGACCTGCTACTTGTCTCTCCAGCTCACAGGTGAGGTGGGTGAGATGTTGTAGGGAGCTGCAGTGGGTCTGCAGATCCCTTGGCAGAGCAAGAAGAATTTGACCTTGGCGAGATAGTTGTGTACCTGTGAAGATACATCCCTAAGCTAGAGAATTTTAAACAACTTGCAGGTGCTGAGAGAATTCAGAAAACTACCACATTAGGAATAACAAGATGCGTGAATTTGTACAGAGACAAAAGGTTATAGCTGTGGCCAATGAATGATTGTTTATATGTAATAAGCACCAATAATGTTAATGCACATACACTTAGGAACTATATAAAAAGTAGCTGTGCTAAGAATAAATGGATCTATGCCTGACTTTCTTGTATTTTTTGTTGTATGTCCATCTCAACAATGACAGGATGGCACCTGCATCTTCCCATGGTTTGTTCTGGAAGAGCTGATGGTGACAGAGGGATTTGGGGGTGGTTATGGCCAAGCAAGGAGTGCACTGATGCCTGCCTAGGGAAAAGGAATGGAGAAAGGACAGGTAATTGAGTATGAAAACAGTGATGGAAAAGATGGATGATGGGAGAAAGAGGGAGTGGGGAATGGCTGGAGATCAAAAGGAGATCAAAAGGCCATTCAGCAAAGTAGGCAAATAAGTAAACAAAGGCAGCAATTCCACCGGACTGAGCAAAATAAATGAAAGTGAGCTTGGTTAGTAGGTGGCAGGAGTCTGTGAGGATCCCAGGGTTCAGCAGAGCTTGCCCTTTCCCTGCTGTTCCAGGGAGGGTTCAAAAGGATTTTTGAAACTGAAATGAAGACACTGTTGAAAGCTTAGCAGGAATGGTATTTATTACCAGAAGTAGGCAAGTAAAGGGAACCTGAGCGAGAGAAGAAGAGAGAAGGAGGAGGAGGGAAAAATAAGCCCTAAGTGGGCACACCCAGCCTTACTCAGGTGTTGCCCATGAGGTTGTCTTACCGACCCCGGAATGCCCAGGCTCCCCAGAGCAGAGGCTGCATTCCCCAGGTGCCAGCTGGCTCACAGGATAGTGAGTGTCCCCACCAAACAACTGTAGTCCTTCAGGCGTAGCACTGAGCCAGCAGTGAGCACGAGCCAAACTGCTCTTTTTATCTAATTAACTGAAATGACTTCTACCTGGGCAGTTGTGGCCAGCACTGCCCAGACAGAGCCCTCGGTCCCTCCTCCTGTTATGTAACTGGAAATTCCCCTTGAGTTTGTGCACTGGATATCAGGGGTCTCCTGTTTTGGGTCTGTGGTTGTCACTTCATCATTCTCCTCCTTACTTTCTCCTCCACTTGTCCTTGTCTGGCTGTTAGCAAGCTGCCAAGCTATAAAACAGTTCCAGTATACACAAGATGTTACTCCTTTAAGGCCAGAGTTCCAATTATCAGTTTTCCATAACTTAGCAAAAAAACCCCAACTCTTGCAGACATCAAGGCTAGACACAGACCAAAATAGTAGTGTCTCATCATGCCTGAATACACCTGCACTTAGCTATCTGAGACCTTAATGACTGATTTTGTTAAAACAGAGATTCCTTACCTTGAATTATCCTCATTTTCAGTCTGGGCAAATTCTGTTCTGGTAGTTGTCCTAATATTGTGCTAATAGATTTTCTAATGGCTTTATTACCTTGCCTTGCCTCCTGGCTTGTGTAGTGTTGTGGTGGACTCTTGAACTACTGCTGCATGTTGAAGTGTCTTCTGCCACCTTAAAGTCCTTGTGGTTGTTCCTCAGGATGAGAAGTACAGGTCAGTGCTATCTGATAAGGCTTTGCCTTTGTGTAAAGCCTTTCAACCTGAAATAGAAGGAATGACTGTGTTGTAGTGTATTGATAAAGCAAGAATCTTTCTGGAAGTTCTTGTGAATCTAAGATGGCCAAAGGGGGGAATCTGAATTCTGTCTCCTGGGAAAAATACAACAGGACCTTTTGTTTATTCATCCTCTATGCTTGACAAATCTTGAGGCTTCACACAGGAGACTGTGGATCATAATACAAAACTCATGTTTGTCTAACTGGTCAATCCCTATCAGTCAAACACTTGAAGAAGAATGGCTTAAGAAAAAAATCCTTCCCCTGGCCTGATGCCTTTGCAAGGCTGTGTGCAGTCTGAGCCTGGAATAGCAACCCCAGGAAGGCCATGATGATGATGATCTAGAGGAAAAGTCATATGAGAAATGGCTCAGGTCACTTGACTTGTTCAGCCTGGAGAAGAGAAGACTATGGGGAGATCTCATTGCAGGCTACAACTTCCTGATGAGAGGAAGTGGAAAGATAGAGACTGATCTCTTCTCATTGGTGATCAGTGACAGGACCCAGGGGAACAGCATGAAGCTGTGTCAGGTTATATACTAGGAATAGAGTCTTCACTCAGAAGGTGTTTGAGCACTGGATTAGTCTTCCCAGAGAAGTGGCCTGCTGCCTGACGAGGCGTGGCGACCTGGTTCTGGTGACGGCACGGGTGGCTACTTCTCTGCCGTGCGGGCCATTAGCATGCAAACATCAATATGATGGACAGCAAATGGCGTTTATTAGAGGGTTACACAGGCTTATATTGCCCGGGCTTGGAGTGTCACTTCCGTCTGCTTACGTTACTGGCTAAGTGCTACTGGCTATCTAGGGAGGGGAAGGTCTCTATCTTTCCGTAGAGCCCGAAATCTTCCTAACGCCAGACCCTGACTGCAACAGTGGCCACAGCCACTGCTGGAGTTCAACAAATGTTTTGATGATTTTCTCAGGCACATGATGAGATTCTTGAACCTGTCCTGTGTGGGGCCAGGAGTTGGACTTGATGATTCTTGTGGGTTCCTTCCAACTCATTATATTATTGCATGATTGCTGCATCTCCAGTACCTCTTCTGAATGCAGTAAATTACAAGTCCCACAGTTCCTCAAGGATTTAAAACTGAGCAGTGCTTAGTTTTCTTTGGGAGGCTGACCTCTAGTGTCTCAATATGACAAGCTCAAGAGAAGAGAAGCAACAGAGGACTGAACGCTCTATGGAGTGATGCCCAAAATGCATCTACATTGACTGGCATTTTATGAGCTTGGAAGATACTTTAATAATAAAAGAGCAAACTATAGCATTTTGAGGTGTATTTATACTGCTGTGGTCACATAAGGATTCCATGACATTTTTAATCTTTATTTTAATTACTGAGTTCTCAATTTTGGATTATACAGTGTTCTGTGAGATTAAATTATTAATTGAAAGGAAAGCAGTCTCTCTTTCTTGAGAAGAAATAAAATTACCTCTGATGCTCCAGCTATACAAAATATTTGATTAAAGGTCTCATGGAGGTCACCAAAATAGCCAATGCTGAAACACAGTTATTTTTTTTAATACATGAAAAGCATGAGCTTAGATTCAGGAGGAAGACAGAGATATCTGTTATGCATGGTAGGTTTCTCTGTCTGCCTGTGTTAAAATCCAAAACACTGTCAGGTTTTTATTGCTTCAGGTCAGACCCCACAGTGCACCATGGTTCAGCTATAGAGACTTTTGCCCACTTTTGAATTTCCATTGACTTAACATTGTTCTACATCTACTTCCAGCTGATATCTGGGATAGTGGAAAAGGTATTTGTTTTGCTGATGCAGAGGTGTTTGTAAAGCAAGTGTATGCAGGGCGAAATAAGAAATGCTTCAGTTCTTCCTATGGTATTCCAGGAAAAGATGTTTCTTCCCTCATTTGATCATTTTCATATACATTATGGATTTTTTTTCCTGATATGAAATACATAATTCAAATTGCAGAAAAAGAAAAAAAAATTGACATAAGAATGAGAGATCTTTCAGAACTTATTAAAAAGCAACAAAAATATTTTTAGCTGTTTTGGAACTTTCTGCTGTAGAGACTCCTTTTGCCCCCATCCCCAGAATCTGAATGGTGCTGGAAGTCGACCAAAACCTGCTAAGAAGTCACATATTCAAATGCTATGTTTGTTGACACATAGCTAGAACATGACATGATTCTGGGTGTTGAGAGTGGCAGTTACAGTGAAGGATCTGGAATGCTAATTATTCTGTCCTTTGATCTCTTGAAGAGATATCACCTAAGTCTGGGTAAATGTGCTGTTATAGTTGTGGTGTGTTGCTTTACTCTGCAAAGCACTGGCTAATAAAAGGTTCATAGGCAAAGAAGGTACCTTATATTACTATAAACCAACCATTGCTGGTGTTGGGAAGTTTTTGCAGAAAGCTTCTTTCCCTTACAGTGCATTATTCCCATTCCACCAGTTCAAATAGCCTGAATGCATTGATCTTTGGCAATTATGCTGGACATTTATTTATTTTAAGACAAACCTGTTGAGAAAATGAAACTCACCTGAAGGGCTTTATATTGTGAGCATGTCCCAAAATTTTTACTGCACAGTAGTTTAGTGGCTGATGCTTTTGCAGATGTTATTTTGACATGTTTATCCTGCTTTCTTTAGGCATAAAAATGAGAGTTGGTCTAAGAGACATAAATGAACATGTGTTTTTCACATAGGAAATAAAATGTAACATTAGAGAAGTACGACAGTTCTAGAAATGTAGAGCTAACTTTGTTTATGTCCTTGCAACATGTCATGCCATGGCAATAGGCCTGTGACAGAGAATTCGCAGTGTGATTGAAAAATATGTAAAGATTACAGATACTGCATGGGTTCTCCTCAGCTTAAATCTTTCCTTTTGTTTAAGATATCATTTTCTCATCCTGGACTGTGACTACATCACTACAGGACTTCTATAAAGCCTTTGACATGTTCTTCACTTTGTGGGTATACCTGATCTTCTTTGACATGGCATTTCATCGTATAATTACAGTATAATAATCTTTTTACTTCTCTCCTTCCATGTACTACCTTTGGCAACCAGGAATTTCTCATCCCTATTCCATACCCTTCAACTTGTAAACCTGGGCTGGCCTTCTTTCTTTAAAGCATCATTTAGTGTTTTTGGCTTCATGGTTCCATGGTTATGTAGAGACCAGATCTAATGTTCAGCATCGTATTTGTCTGTGAAGCTGAATAAAGTGGATCAGTCTCATCATGTTTCTCATAAGCAAACAAAACTTAGTCACTCTTAATTCTTTCAACTGAACTAAAAAGTTTGGGGTCTATATAATAAGACATTATATAGTGTCACAAAACTAGGAAAGATCTAGTACTTTTTTAGTTAGTGATGTCCTTTCCTTCACCAGCAAAATATTTTGCTTTTGAGAAGAAAAAGTATGCTGCACTAGGAAAAATCCCGCAAATGTTGTAAGAAAATGTTGCTTAATGCAAAACCGAGAAGATTTTTTTTTTATATAATTGAAATGTTTTTTAATTCTCCAAAATTTTTAAGGAGGAGATTTCATCTGGAAACAAATATGCCAAGCTTGCATACATCAAAAAACATGCAATGATAATAGATTTTGTACTTATGATGTAATGTTGCACTTCTTTTTAAGTGCTGCTGTTTCCTTATTCAAAGAACTCTTTCTGGTACTAGTATGACTTGTAAAGACAATTTGGCTTCTTGGTTACAAAGAGCTGAATACCGTCAGAGGTGATCTTTTTTGAAAAAAATATGGATGTGTAGCTACATATTTATGTTATGCTTTTCATTGATTTGAATCTACATTTAGGTGGAGATACACATGCATCTGTTAATTTTCATATTATATCCACAAAAATATAGAGGCAATTCTGAATGCCTGCAAAAAGGGCTTCTCCATTTACACAAGAGACAATTATTATTTTTTTAATGCTAGACCCTTAAAATCCATTGTCTTAGTTGTTTGAACATGAATGATGTTTTATGTAAAGTGTTTTATGAATTGTAGACAACTAAAAATATCTTGACAGCATTTTACTTTTCAGTTAAGATCTGAAGCCTTGAGAAAAAGGAAGCTCATTATTAACTGAGGAAAAAAATCAGTACTACTGTGAGCACGTAACTCTGCCATACCCTGGTTCAGACCCAGAGCAGTTTCTTGTTGCACAGAGGTCATGTATGGTTAGCCTGCACTGTTTATAAACCAAATCTAAGTCCAACTGACTTCCTTTGTTATTAGCTGGTAGGTAATAAATCTTCTTTATTTGCTGTCTTGGAGTTCTCTCTGGGAATAAGATGTTCATGGTCTTCCTTTCTCAGTCAAGATGTTGATTTCATCAGCTCAATTTTTATATTCCAGGCTGTCTGTGAACAGTTGTTGAATGCCTAGTAATACTTCTGTTTCCCAAGCAAATCTTGTTATTTTAGGAGAGAGAAATTAATCATAGAATTTAAAAAAAAAAAACAAAAAAAACCAAAAAAACCAAGACAACAAAAATGTATAGGTCATACTGACAAGACCAGAGCGCTGTTGCTGACAGTTTGCTTAACAGTGAAAATTGTGTAGGCCATGGCTTGAATATGGAGTGGAATACAGGAGTAGAAGCTTGTCTTAAGACTGTTGACCTGCTGAGATTTTTTGATACTTTGTTGTGTAAAGTCTGGTATGTTTAAGTCCATAACAGGGAGTTGATATAATTTCCCTAGCCTTATCATGTTAGATATTATGTATCATGTAAGATATTATGACATATAGGAACTATGTCTATATATCTGGTTCCATAGCTACTCCTGAGCATAAATTGGCAGAGATTCTTTCCCACATGTTTTCCACTTCTGTAGAATTTCCTTTCAGACACAGGTCTTCCTTTCTTGAATTTGCCTTTCTTGAATCCTTATTCTGGCTGCCTCATTTTGCCAGTCTCAACATTTTAGTCATTGAACCGTTTCCAGTTATTTCCTGGGTAAATAGAAGATCCTCTGTCAAATCTCACCTGGGTTTTTATTGCACGGAACTGATCCAGAAGCAGCATGATTCCCACTCTTCCAAAGTGTCAAATCCAAACTAATCTACATGAGATTTGGAAAAGAAAGCTGAAGCAGAAGAAGCCTAAGGTTTCCCTTAAAATGACTCATTTGAAGTAATCTGGAAGTTGATTGTAAAGTATAGGTCATTGGACAGTTTTAGATCTATCTTGTTGCCTTAGGTATCCAAACAGAAGGATGTGCTTGGAGGTACTTGTTTTAGCGGGAATGCACTAAGTCCCAGGATTGCTCCATTCCCTCAGCGTGGAGAGATGATAGGGCTTCTGGCAGAACAGTAGGTTGGGCAGGACCACTTGAAAGATTATGCCATACCTGTCAGATATAAACTAAGAAAGAACGTAATTTTTCAGAAGTTGTTTATCCTGCTTATAGTAGGAAAAGAATAGGTAGCCAAGGAACTTCAGGGCTATTAACATCCTCAGGTGTGTTGAAGTTACCCATCAGAAAGAACAGGTATTCTCCCTGCTTTCTTCTCTGAATAGTCGATGCCTGGATAAGCTTGGGGCTTCTTCTGGGAGTTTAAAGCTTTGGGTTTTTCAGCCTGACCTGTGAATTATATTTTCTTCAGACAGAATTTTAATGGCTAACTTTGTGAGGAAATTAGTAAGGAAACAAATTTGGGTGTGAAATAATAATTTGAATTCTACTCTTCTGCTCTCTTGTCTACACAGACTAGGTGTGGTGGTTTGACTTTAGCCCTTCCTGGGAGACAGATCACATGGTTTGCTGTATCCAAGTGAAGTATTCCATCCTATTTTATGTCAGCTTAGATATAAGAAGGGATGGATGGAAGTTTTGGGTCAGTCCTTTTCCGGCGGTGAAGGGCATCAGTTGTGGACCTGCTGTCTCTTTGGGGAGAGCTGCATATCTCTCTGGGAAGTAGACTTTGTTTACTTGTTCTTTATTGTTTCTGTGTGTGCATATATTAAGTTCCCTTTTAATTCTCTGTATATATATATATATATTTCTATAAATTCATACTGCTTCAGTAATATTGGAATCCACTTTCCATCTAGTGTTGTTTCCCCCCGCCCCACCTCCTTTTTCCCCTTGCAGTTGGGAAGGAGGGGGGAAGCTGTTGTTTTGGGGCCTCTGGATGTTTGCCTTCAGCCAGGGATAAACTGCCACACTAGGGTCAGCAGGGCTTTCTGTTTCAGATGTCAGTGACTAACCCTTCTTGCTTTTAGTGAAGCATAACAAAAATGCAGCAAATTGCAAACAGGAGGAACAGGTTGCCTGCCTTTGCCCTGTAACAGCCAGACAACCCATCAGACAGCATGCTGCAGCTCTTGGCAAAGCAACAGTTCTGCTTGGCACCAGGCTGTTTCATTTGACTTTGCCTCAGATAGAAGTGTAATTCTCAGCACTTGGAGTGTGCTCTGCTGGAATGATGGAAAGAAAGGGTGTAGCTCAAAAACTTTGATTTTTTTTTTCTGTCTATTTTTCCTCACTTTATTAAAAATGCCTTAGGTAAGAAGTGTTCTTGCCCTTCTAAGGAGGCATTTGAGTTCTTCTTATAATAAGAATGTGCTAAAATTTAGAGCTTGTAGGTGTGTAAATAGCTCTTTTAATTGTTGTACATCTGCATAGGGTGTAAACACATCAGGGCCTGCAATTAAAGACTCAGTAAGGCATTGGAAATGTTCAGCACAGGGGTTGGTGACCTTCAGTCTGCTCGTGCCCTGCTGTGCTGGGCTATACATCTGTTTTTGTGGCACAAACAAATTTTTTCCTTCTGTATCAGTGTATTTTGTGATCTTTTATTAAATTGTTATTCTGACTTGCAATCCCATTCTGAGTTGGATTCATTTCTCCTGCTGGTTTAACTGTAAACCAGCATAGTTCTCTAGTGACTGGAGTAAGTAGTGGGAAAAAGCTGAAGAGAAATTGGGTTAGAAATTAGGGCTCAGGGAAGAGTTGGAAATAAAAAATAAATTTTTCTTTTGGCTAGACATGGACAGTTCCTATGTTATGGATACCACAGCTGCAGCACTTATGCTTTCTCTAATATAATTCTAGAATGAAGGGATCAGTGTCTTCACTGCTCATGTGTAAACCATTTAAATGTGGGCTGGACTGTTTTGGTATCCCTTGGTAAGCACTGCTCAGTTAAGCTTGGGGTTTTATTAGATTTTACAACTAATTCTTACAGATTTTATTTTCATATGGTAGCTTCAAATCAAGATAGAGATTTTTGTATGCCAGCACAGAAACTTCCACCAGAGTATGGTAATTACTCATGTCATGCACTTCTTGCTCCCTCACTTCTGAGCAATAGCAAAGACCAGCTAGTCCTTAATTGTTTACTGTATATTCTTGGAGTTGTAAATACTCTTATTTCATTAAAGACTACCATTTTATTATATATTTCATTATAATGCATAAATTACAGCTGCACTGTCTCTTTTCCACTCCAAGATTGTTTGCTCTTGAAGTGCCAACCAAAAAGCTCCATTAACAAAATAGTAGATTCTTCCACAGGGGTGCACTACAGGCATATCATCATCATCATCATCATCATCATCATCATCATCATCATCATCATCATCACTCTTCCCATTAATGACATTAATTATTGAGATAAAATAATCCTGACAATACTTGAGCCAAGGTTTTTAAAAAGCAGAGTTGCTGTTTGGTCCTTCTGTATATAGTTATTTGGGTTTTGTGTGAACCTTTGATGTGCCACATTCCCAGGACTCTTCCTAGGGTGTTCACTGGGTGACACCATTAGATATAACTCCTTCAGAAAGGGAAGTTGTTCACTCCTGTATACTGAGATCTCTGAGGATGGTAATTTAATCCCTCCTATGAACTTGTATCCTCCTCTGAAAACTCTGTCCAGTGGCAATGTTTGAGATCACTCTACTTTCAATCATTGCATCCTATAGTAATCACTGCAACTGAGACAACCTCTGATGCTCCCAGTCACTGTTCTCATTTTCTCTTTTACCGCTTAAGAATGAAGGGATGTGTTTGTTGCTGTGGTGAAATATATAGAGGTGAGGAACAAAGTTACTGAAGCTTTACGTCATTAAATACACAGTGAGTTATGGCACTGAATGCACTGTAAACTGTAGCTGCTTGTAGTTTAGGAAGCTGTGCCTCACCTAAAAAATCCATTGCGTAGGCTTATCCCAAAAATCTTCGTTCGCAAAGTCTAACCAACAACAACTAAAGGAAGCAAAAAGTCTGTATATGGTGCTGTAAGGTGATAGACCAATTTAAGGACCTGATGACCCTCCTGATCAGTGATGTGAAACACCTCAGCACCTTGGAGAGGGCAACCCCAGAAATCTACTGTCAGGGGATAATGGATTACACTAAAAGGGACAAAGAGACTCCAGTGGCTTCCTGAAAGTCCACAACAGAATGAGGACACTTCCCAGCAACATCCTGATAGGCTTAACAAAGAATGGAGTGTTATGCAAATAACAAGGCCTTTCTTTTCAACATCCTAAGGGAACACAGGGAGCCGACCCTCAGGCCTATCACCTGTCTATCACCCCAAAAATTATTTGCCACAGTCACTCAAACTACCTAAGTAAAAAAAAAAGTATAAAAAAGGTACCAGAAATGAGCAAAATTGAGAAGAAGTTCCATCATCTCTGTGGAGGCTAACTAAGAAGCTGCCCTGTGTCCTCCCATTCCTGCAGACACTGTAGGTGTGAGCAAACATCTCTGCTTTTCTTTACCTTGACCTTACCTTTTACCTTATACACCTTATATTCTTATACCTTATGCCTTATACCTTATAGATTACCATCATTCACCTTTACCCCATAGATACCTTATTTACTAATTGTACCTTGCCCTATTCCTTGTACTTTATCTGGTATATATCTTTATATTCTCTTTTTTGTTGTTCTCTTTTCACTTTTTTGTTGTTGTCAAACATTGTACTTTACTGCCAACTCATTGTTCATGGTTTGCTTTAAAGTGAGCAGTTCCTTAGGGATTTAAAATGTGTGTTAGTGGAAAGCAGCTATATTCTTTCTTTTTTGCTTTGTGTTAATGTGTGTGTTCAGATTTTGTTCTACTCTTTGCAAATTGATCTGTTGTGGAGGGGGGTTGCTTGAATTTTGTATTGAGGCTTAGGTAATTGTGATGTTTTGAGTGTGTTTATGGCTTTTGGGTTTTTGTTTATTAGTTAAGTGAAAGACCCCAATGAAGAAAATGGCATCTACATCTGATATCGTACTGACGGATGCCTATTCAACCTAAGGCAACTAAAGGCCCACACTAAGACCCTAAACCAACTTGTTCACCATCTGCTTTTTGCTGACAATGCTGCCTTTGCTGCTCACATAGAAGCAGCTCTGAAGCGTTTAACATCCTGCTTTGCAGAGGCTGCTGAGCTTTTTGGGCTGGAAGTCAGCCTGAAGAAGACAGAAGTTCTCTATCAACCTGCACCTCAGGAAGTCTTCCATTATCCTCACATCACCCTAGGCAAATCAGAGCTTAAGTCAGTCCAGCAGTTCACTTATCTGGGAAGCATCATTTCCTCAGATGGTAAGATTGACAAAGAGATTGACAACAGGTTAGCAAAAGCATACAGAGCTTTTGAGAAACTCCATAAAAGAGTCTGGCACAATAAACACCTGAAGAAAAGTACAAAGATCCGTGTCTACAGAGCCATCGTACTGTCTGCTCTTCTATATGGGTCTGAATCTTGGGTCATCTACTGCCACCACCTGTGACTCCTTGAACGCTTCCACCAGCTCTGCCTCCGTACAATCCTAAACATCCACTGGTCTGATTACGTGATTAATGTGTCTGTTCTGGAACAGGCAGAGGTCACCAGTATCGAGGCCATGCTGCTGAGAATGCAGCTGTGCTGGGCAGGGCACGTGTCCAGGATGAAGGATCACCACCTCCCTAAGATTGTGCTCTACAGTGAACTTGCCACCAGCTGCTGCAAGAGACGAGCCCTGAAGAGGAGATACGAGGACTCCCTGAATCAATACCTCAGCTTTGGCCATACTGATTACCATCAGAGGTCCACTCTGGCCTCCAACTGGGAGATGTGGAGACACACCATTCCATAACACTGCTGCTTCCTTTGAAAATGCATGCAAGAATCAGTATTGAGGAGAAAAGACAACACAGAAAGAACCGTGCCTTGGCAGTGCCGCCTACGAAGACTTTCTGCTATGTCTTTTGCAACTGGACTGGCCTATCTTGCATTGGCCTTATCAGCCATCAGCACACTTGCAGGGAGCATGGGTAGAGCCCTTCCCAAATCTTCATTCATGAAGCCTAGTCATGATGAAGTGCAATCATGTAGTTAGACACTATCGCCAATAACATGAACCCTACAGTAGTTTGTCATGTATCTGAATTAACAAAAGTTATTTTGTGATCTGCTACATTTAGTCTTATTCATTTCTGGTTCTGGCAGCCTCATAACTTGTAGGAGAACTTTATGGAGAAAGCACTCCCTTGCTATTAAGTACCGTCCCCATATTAGGGTATCAAAAGTCCGGTCCATAGCAGTGAATCTGTCTAGTGAAGGGTCTCTTTAGGTGAGATGCAGACAGATTGTTTTGGGCTTTAAAAGGCTTTGCTATTCTGGGGACACTGATAGTCAACCAAAAATATATGAATACAAGTGGGACAAGAAATTTTTGCATTTCTGCCACTTTTCAAGTACCAAGTGCCAGTTCTCAGAAAAGTGGCATGAACTTCCTGAGAAAGTCTAATTTGATTTCATGCACTTTACTTTCTACAACAGGGTAGTAAAACCTTTCACATCTCATGAAAACTTATTTGTGACTAGTGAATTAAACATGATAGGTGTGAGAGAGAGCACTCTCCTAATCTATAGTGAAATTTCAGTGTGCCAAATAGCAGCATAAACTCTGGTCTTGGTGTTGTCACTTAATTCACTGACAAACAGTCAGATAACCATATCAAGAGCTTTCAGCTCCAAAAACAGGATGAAAATTTAGAACTAGTTTGGAAGAGTCATGGACAGTCAAAGGATTATGGAACTATATGTCTAGAAGAAAAGTGCTAAATAATTCAGCCCAGTCAGGTGGAATTGCACAAATGCACACCAAACCAAAAGTCATGTGGACTGTTATGTGCTGGATATACCAAGGTCTTTATTCTCAGAAGATTTATTCCTCCCACTTGGCCAAAAGCCTCGATAATGCCCAGGAATTCTTTTATCAGTCACTTACATGTTCTTTAACTTGTTCATGGAGAACTCTTCGTATTTTGAATATACCCAGTGTCTTTGTATTGACCTTGGTTTAAAACATAATTTATCTTAGATAGGTATAAAATTAATGCCTAGATATCATTTATCCACTGCATCATTGAAGACACTTGCTATGAATATTCAGCACTCAGGAGAACCCAGACCTTGCCTATCTCCTTCCATCATCCTCCTGGAGACTTGTAGTTGGAGACTTGGCCTTCCTATTGAAGGGAGGAAATATTTTTGATAAAATAAACCCCAAAAGTCAATAAACTCTTCAGATTATTGGTCTGATCCACATGCAATTATGAGAAATAAAGATACAGTTTTATTACAAGCAAATTAATTAAACAGGGGTTTACTAACATAGGGGTTGTATTTTTAATTTATAGGTATTTTTGCAGAGTTGTATGGTGCCTCTTCCTGTTTTGGGTTTGGTGCCAGGGAAATTTTACATCCAGGAAAAGGGAAATTATGTAATGGATAAAGATGTAGCTAAAACAGCCTTTGCCACATGGCAGCTCTTGCGTACAGATGGAACTTACCATCTTGCCCCGTGGAGTACACCTCCCGGCACAGGGGGAGGACACCAGAACCAGTCAGGGAGAGGAGAATGCCCCCTCCTAATACCTAAGGTAGAAAAAAACCACATTTTAAGGCAAGAATCATGTCTAATGAAAATACATTAATTGACATGAACTTGATGGGACTTTTGAAACCCTCAAAAAATGTGGTTTTTGAAACAAGGGTGTATTTTTAGACTTACTGTGGCTTGGGCACCCAGCGCACTGCCATTAAAAATTCCTACTTGCCACATTTCTTTGTTTCACAAGTAATTTTGCCCATTTTCTAACATTTTGCCCATTTTTCTCACATAATGTTATGGCAATAAGTAATGGTGTATAAAGTATGAAGTATATCTCTGTACAGAACAGATTTTCAACTCATGTTAGAAAGTTAAAAGAAGTTAAACGCAGGATTCACTTCATCTTGACGTTTACTGGATTATACGTCCAATAAGAAGTTTTGAGCATTTAATAAATGTATTTTGAGGTTTCTTTGGTTGCTAGAATTGCCCTTAGGCACTTAAATTAGATAGTCAGTGTCTTCCTATCTTTTACAAATACAGGCCCTACAAATACAGATGAAAATTCACATATTGGGATCTTTTTTAGTCCTCTTGTCTCTGTTGATTCTAAACGCTTTAAGGATGTGACATACATAGTATTGCATTAGACATAAATCAGTCTAACAATAATTGTCTCAAATGCAGTATAATTTTTGATAGCAATGCTTTAGAGATTATTCTTTTTTTAAAAAAAAGTTGAACAAAAGGATAGTAGAGATGCTTCTTCTTTTGGAGGGATTGCAATAAAGACCGATAAATGATGCCAATAAGCTGGGAAATCTGTCCCAGTAGAGCTTTCTGCCTTTCTCAGTTTGGAGCTTGTGTATTACCCTTAGGATTTTTCAAATCTTTCCTGAACTTGAGCAATCTGAGGATGAACTTTCAGAATAGACTCCACCTTTGTAAGAGCTGGGGCTCTGTCATCCAGCTGCTGTAGGATAAATGATGTCCTCAGTTACTCAACCTTCCATGTCTTGCTCCTCCCTGAGGCTTACACAGTTCACCTTTTCATGGTTATAATTTAAAAGAAGCAAAAACAAACAGGGCAATAATTCTGAAATACATACATTTTCATGTAGGTAGCCCAGAAAATGCATTCTGTCTCCCCACATAAATGTAAACATATGCGTATGTGTTTATTTATGGTTGTTTGAGGATACACTTTTTCATATTGGGATATTCTTCAGGAATCTTGTTGCTGCTCAAATGTTCTGGTTTAATACCGGGTTTTTTAACTTTTTTTTTTTTTTTTTAAACTAGTTTTTTATGTAGCAACCCTTTCAGCTGAATACTGGTGTAGGTCTTCCAGGTTATGTCAAGAAGAACATTAATTCAGATATTGGAACTAGCACCTTATACCTGCTTCCTTCATTCCCTGCCCCACCTCAGCTCTTTCAGTGCTGGAACTAGAAAAACATATAATAAAATCTCCAATATTTTATTAAATGTCATACAAAAAAGGTTTTGTTTTAAGCTGTGGATTTCATAAGTGTTTTTGTTTTTAAAATATCTGCTCATTATTAGGTGTTTTCTCCTCCTGCATTCCAGAGAGACCTTCAGGCTCTCTCACAGCTACGTGAGGAGAGAGATAAACAGTCAGAGACCCATTATGGGCCTCCAAACCCCTCCTGCAGCAGAGAGAGGAGATGGGGTGGGGGCAGTGCAGCGATTATAAAGCCCTGAGGAAAACAGGATGTTTTCTGAGGTCTTTCTGCGGCCCAGTGGTTTTGCAATGCAGTTAGGAGTACTGTTCTTGTAATTTCAGTGTTCTCAACTTCAGAAATAAACATTCCTGCAATCCTTCCACTGCCTGGCATTTCGTGTGTACCTGTATATTATCTTACTTCACAATGAGAATAATAATTTTAATTCATATGTTGTGTTGACTGTCTTTTTCTACTTGACAGAACCCAACACAACATAACAGTTATATCTAATAAAGAGTTTTAGGTGTAAGACTTTATTCAGCATCCACTACTCGTTGGAAGAAAATTTTGATTTTCTTAAAAGTATTTGTCAGAATATTTAACCTTAAGTGGCTGCTGAGAAAGTAGGAAAGTAAAACACAATCAGCTCTCTGTAGAAGCCTAACAAATGACAGAAACAGGAACTCAGATATATACAACAAGCAGCACTTCAGAAACAAAGCTGCGGTGCCCAGAAAGGTGTGTGGCTTTGGGAAGCAGTCTGACTGAAGTACATGGGTTTGGAGGGAACTTACAGTGCCATAAAGAAAAAGAACAAGCTTGAAAAGAATTAGTACAATATCTGTGGTACCTTAGTGATATAAAAGCAAGATAGTGAAGGTATCCTTCTGAGGAAAATAAAACCAGTCTTGGTGCTGCAGTTGAGAACATAACCCAGTCAGAAAATACAAATATTCCACAGCCATTTTGTTTGTTACACTAATTCTTCTTCAACTGTACTATTTTTGTATTGCTAGAACTGTCTACACAGAATACTTCTAATTGACACTTTAATGTGAACATTTTTATTGTGAATTACTGTCTCATATTTTCTCAGATTGCTTGGAGGCATTTGTAGGTGAAATATCTTGCTTGGTGTGAGGTTCAAGGCAGACTCTTGTGTGACAGCTGGGAGTCAGGAGGTGGGTTCATTTTCCTGAGCAAAACAGAACTGTTATGCTTTGCTCCTTGGAGGGATATCACAGCCTATGGAGAAAGAGAAAAGCAATCACAGACATAAAGAAAGGAAAGGGTGAGAGAGACAGCTGGAAATGCAATGTTATTGAATGACACAAGAATGTTCTGGGAACAGTATGGTTTTAATGTATTGGTCAGGCTGATAAGAGAAAGACTCAGAAGTTAGTAATTTTAAGATCCTAAAATCCAAAATGCTGTAGGCAATTTTACTTTAATTTGCTCTGGTATGGGTGTATATACGCATGCAGTAATACAGAGCAGTAATAAAACCAGACTAACCCTTGTTTCAGTGTGTCATTTAATGTAGTTTCTGGTTATTAGGGGAATATCTTTTTTTGGCTTCCAGAAAAAACTCATCGCAGTTCTGTTCTATCAGCAAAAACTTGGTATAAATACCAGCCTTCTAAGGCCATTTGCCAGGGCTAAAAGGAAAATCAGAAAATACCCTTTTTCTTGCAGGTAGTAATTAGTACATTTGGTATTCTGTCATGGGTTTCTGTAGCTGAATTTTAGTAGAATGTAGAAGTAGTTTAGTAGAAGTAGAATTTAGTAGAAGCTGCTAGAAGTTTCTCCTGTCCTGTTGAGCTAATTAAAATCACAGTTACACCTCTGTGATACATATTCAAGAATTGGAGGGTTTGCACAGTTGAAAATTCCAGCATTGAGATAACAACGCAGACAGAGAGAGACCAAGGTCAGAAGAGCAGGAGGGACCCCACACTGGAGCAGGGGGAGGGGGGGAAGGACTGAAAGCTATTTCCCCCCC
>VXAU01002494.1:36957-90898 GCA_013399695.1 Formicarius rufipectus | reverse complement strand
CAGCTTGTTTTTTTCCTTTTTTTTTTTTTTTTTCCCCTTTTTTTACCTTTCCCTATGGGAAAGGGTGGGGGGGAGCCTGGAGGTTTGGGTGGACACTAGGTGAAAACCACCACATATTCTTTCGGTTGTTTCCAGTTTCAGTGATGGAAGCTCTTTTGCACTTTTTGGCTCTTGGTTCTCCAACTGTGCCACTCTTGAGAGAATTTATTCCCTCTCTCATGGAAATTATGAGTAAATAATGCCTGTGGTTTTTTGTCTACAACTTTTGAGGTATCTTGAATAGTTTTCCTAAAGGACTTAAAGGTAGTGTGACCCCTCAAATATTTATAACATGTAATATTGTACCTTAGAAGGATTTTTTTTTTGTTTATTAATTGAAATCACAATATCTCCAAGGGATTTCTGGTAGTGATATTTTACTTGTGATTTTTTTTTTTCCTCTTTGTTTTTAGCTGGTGGTAGTCATAACCCTTGTTTCATTTTTTTTAACATGAATGTTTTTTGGTTTTTTTTTTTTTTTTTTTTTTTATTTTATCCTAGGGTGCAGTACAAAGCTGAAAATCTGTTTCTCTTCAGAGGTCTTGATCCATAAGCCCTCTGAATTGAGCAAAAAACTGAAATCAGTTTTGTGCTTTTCCCAGACTTGTTCAGAAGTGATTTTTTTTTTAAACTGATACTCTTTGGGGTTTTGTACTATGATATAAGTTCATGGTAGTGTTCAGCTGCTGACAGCTCTATATACAGTATGGTGCTCTGTGTAGACCAATTAGACTTAAAGGGTATGAGTGAAGTGTTTCCAGGCTACCCAGTATTCTCTCTAGATACAAGGCAAATGGATGTTTTTTTTTGGCTGGAAATTTAACTAAATAATGGAAAAAATTATATTATGCAATAACATAGCTTTTGAGTAATTTTTTACTGTAAATTGGTAATCAAATAAATTAGTGAGAAAAATGAGATGTGAAAATTTGCTATGGGTGGAGAGATAGCATGAACCAGGGCAGCAAGGAGAGAATGATTTCTTGAAAACAGTTGGAAAATGCAGCCTTCTTTAGACAAATCTATAAAATAAGAATAAAAATGTGGAGGTGAGAAACTGGAAGAAGAAGAGACCAGTCCTCTCACTGAGTTGCTGTCATGGTTTGGGGATCTGAGCTGTCAGAATAAGTCTGTCCTGCACTAGTAACATTTGCAACTAGTAACACTGAACTAATAATATACAACATATGAGACTTATTATGCTAAATGGAACCCAAACAAAACCCCAAAACCTCAGAACGCTTTGAACAAAATACAGTAAAAAAAGTACATTCAGCATTTTCAAGTCCTTTCTTCTGATTAAACAACAACAGTGCAAATGCAACAGATGAATGAATGAATGAATGAATGGAAACTGGCTAAAATTATTTGTCTTGTCCTTCTGTAGTCAGACACTGGGATAGTAAGAACTCAGTAGTCAGAGCTGGTGCACACCCAGAGCACATTGCAGAAATGTCTGTTTTTCTTCATTTCTGAATGGAAAATAATTTTTTAGATACATAAGAAAATAATTTTTCAGATATGTCAGAAAACTTTACATACTATTCAGGGAATTAAAGAGGTACTATGCACATGTAGAGTGATAAAATAGAAAAATACAACTTACATGCAGGGATGAGTCATCCCTTTACGTGAAAATTGGCTTATGACACCTCTTCTCCATGCTTCTACACCCATAAGGGCATAGAAAAAACAGTACAATTCGAAGTGTTATATTCTGATGCTATTTATGGAGAACATTTTGAGTAATACTTTTTTTTTTTTTTTTTTTTGAGGGGCTTTTACTGTCGTCAGAGTATTTTTAACTCTGTAGAAAATCTGCCTCTTTGGTGTCCCTTCTGGTACATTGTATGTGAGCCATAACTGCAAGAGAAGTGTAGGGCACAGAACAAAGGACTCTATGTAACTTTTGTCGACCTCACCAAAGCCTTTGACACTGTGAGCAGAAAAGGCCTGTGGCAGATCTTGGAACGATTAGGATGTCCTCCCAAATTCCTCAAAATGATTATCTTGTTACATGAGGATCAGCATGGCCAAGTCAGATATGGCAATGCTCTCTCTGAGCCCTTTCCAATAACCAGTGGTGTGAAACAAGGTTGTGTTCTTGCACCAACTCTATTCACAATCTTCTTCAGCATGATGCTCCAAAGGGCCACAGCAGATCTCGACGGAAAAAAGGGCATCTACATCCGGTATCGTACCGATGGAAGCCTCTTCAGCCTAAGCAGGCTGAAGGCCCACACTAAGACCCTAAACCACCTTGTCCGTGAACTGCTTTTTGCTGATGGTGCTGCCCTCGTTGCTCACACAGAAACAGCTCTGCAGTGCTTAACATCTTGCTTTGCAGAGGCTGCTGAGCTTTTTGGGCTAGAAGTCAGCCTGAAGAAGACAGAAGTTCTCTATCAACCTGCACCTCAGGAAGTTTTCCATCACCCCCACATCACCACAGGTGAATCAGAGCTGAAGTCAGTCCAGCAGTTCACTTATCTGGGAAGCATCATTTCCTCAGATGGTAAGATTGACAAAGAGATTGACAACAGGTTAGCAAAGGCATACAGAGCTTTTGGAAAACTCCATAAAAGAGTCTGGCACAATAAACACCTGAAGAAAAGTACAAAGATCAGTGTCTACAGAGCCATTGTCCTGTCTACTCTTCTATATGGGTCTGAATCTTGGGTCATCTACTGCCACCACCTGTGACTCCTCGAACACTTCCACCAGCTCTGCCTCCGTACAATCCTAAACATCCACTGGTCTGATTATGTGACTAATGTGTCTGTTCTGGAACAGGCAGAGGTCACCAGTATCGAGGCCATGCTGCTGAGAACGCAGCTGTGCTGGGCAGGGCACGTGTCCAGGATGAAGGATCACTGCCTCCCTAAGGTTGTGTTCTATGGTGAACTCACCACCAGCTGCTGCAAGAGACGAGCCCTGAAGAGGAGATAGGAGGACTCCCTGAAACAACACCTCAGCCTTGGCCATATTGACCACCATCAGTGGTCCACTCTGGCCTCCAGTCAGAGGCACACAATCTATAACACTGCTGTCTCCTTTGAAACAGCACGCAGAATCAGTATTGAGGAGAAAAGACAATGCAGAAAGAACCGTGCCTTAACTGTGCCACCTACAGAGACTTTCTGCTGTGCCTTTTGCAACCGGACTTACCTATCTCGCATTGGCCTTATCAGCCATCAGCGCGCTTGCAGCAAGCGTGGGTAAAACCCTCTCAAATCTTCGTTCGCGAAATCTAGCCATGATGATCATGGATGACCATTTATGTGACCTTGGATAGAGACACATGGGACTGAGTATAAATCCACTTAATCCAAAGACCCACTGCAGCTCAGTACCAGACTAGTTTTAGACTGGGCGCAAACACAGAGAAAAGACTAATCAGGAATACATGTGGAAAAGGGTGTCATCCATGACAGGTGTAGCTGAAACTAGCTTCTTCAAGCGCTAGCTTTGGGCCATAAAAACTGAACCATTACGCTGTCTTGTAAGACGCACCTCTGAAAAGCTATTTGTGTCTATTCAGGTATTTCATGCTGTTATTCTTTCTCAGTGGAAGTATATCCATTTTGGCAGATCTGCTTTTCCTTGCAAGTCAGTCTCTTTACTGCTCCTTTTTTCTATTTTTCCTTTCTGTCAATACTTCTGGAAATGAGGAGTCTAGAAGAAATGCTATTTTAAATAATAAATATAGCTTGTTAAATGGCAGTCACAACATTCACAACATCCAAGTATTAAAAAGGAAAGTAATAGTTGAATCACATCACATCATGAATTATTTTCTATTAACTGTAAGCAAACAGTATAATCTCTATTCTACCTTGATTTACTTGTAGGGACATACTTGTATGACAGGTTGCTTTAAGGACTTATCTCTCACTGGTTACACTTTAATTCACATTTAATGGTTGCTGTTGTCATAAATCTGTTAATTTCCTGTCCAATAGTTCTTACTCTTTTCACCTATTTTCTCCATTTTACCTTGTTGACAGTTGTGTGTAGTGTGTTTAAGTACTGCATAAGGTACTTGATTAAAGGCAGTGAGGAAAGTTGTTGAGAAGTTATATACTGGTCTTTTAAAAAGTATGCATAATTCAAAACCTGCATATTCATAGATGTTACCATGTTTGTGTTCACAGATGACTAGCTAAAAGAAGGTGACAGATTAGATGCTACTCATGGAGGAAAATGGAGGAATAAGTATTATAACAGAACAGAATGTTGCACTACAAACCTGATTTTAGAAAGAAGGAAATATTTCTTGTCCTACATACCGTTATACGTCACCTCTAACCCTGTTATTCTGGTTAACATAGTTCCTCTGGAATTACTTTAAAATTATTGAGGTTGACTCAAATGTCATAAAACAGAATTCTTACCTGATTATAATAAAACAAAGATTTTTCATCATGTGTCATATTTTAAATTATGTGAAAAAAACAAGGAATACAAGGATAAAGAAAGAGTTGTCTTTAAAGTAAAAATTTTAAATCTGCTTTTTAAGTAGGATGTATATGAATTATCATGCAGTCTACTACTTATGTGTCAGTTAAACAACAGCAAAAAGAGCAATCCTTCAAGGGTCATATGTTTCAGTGGGTTTTTCCTTTTATTCATGCTTCACAGATGGCTGTGGTGATACCTGAGTTTATAATCATTTATTTTAAATAATAAATGCTTAAATAGTTGTATGTACTTGCATAACCTTGCCCTTTAAAATTAGCATTCCTCCAAGGGAGGAGCTGATAGAATTAAGAGTGCTCTGGCAGCAAATAATCTACTTAGAGGATGTTTATAATTAAAAAGCATTATGCTAGTCATTTTGAAATTGCACATCAGCAGGAATAAAAATATTGGATATGAAAGCAGAAACTGCAATGACAGAACTGTTAGGGAAAATATTTGTGTTTTTAAAAGAAACATGAAAATGTTTGAGTTTTGAAGTGCTCTAAAGAGCAAAAGCAAAAATGTATTACTAAGTGAGATGACAGAGATTCCAGTGTGTGCTAGGGGTAAAATGGGAGTTCTCTATTAATGTATTCAACAAAAAGTCACTTACAGTGCTAAGATTTTACACTTAGAGGAAATCACAAACAAATCCACTGAGAGGAATGAGGGAGATTAGAAAGTTATGAAGGACTATTTTGTTGTCATTGAGGAAAAGCTCTTTGCTCAATATGGTGTTTTTGTTCAGGCTGTGTAACCCGTGCTTGCAAAGGTGAGAATCAGGTGAGGAAAGTCCTTTGGCTTCAGAGAGGAAACTCAGAGGAGATGCTTTAAAGGTGATGGGGGGAGGGTGACACACTCCAAGTCTTACCATACACTGTCCATATTTATAACTTTGTATGTAAGTTATCCTTTCTATTTAGACAACCCTTTTAGTCTCCACAGGTATCCCATTGTATCAATGACCATATTGTGCCTGTGAATTTCAGAGAAGTTTAAATGTCTTCTGAATGTTTATTTTAAAATTATTTCAGATTGACTTATAAAAGGTATTGTCATGTGGCCTGAAAATTGGGAGATCTGTTGGTAGATGCAAAGGAAAGACATCTAACTGAGCAACTTTCAGATCTTACTAAATATCTTTGGTTTTGGTGATCTAAAAGAGAAATAAAATGGAAATTCCCAAAGGCAGCTAAATCAGGAAAAATTATGTATGCTCGTAAGGGTGAACAACTTTAATTTTACACAAGAAGAGGGCAAAACATATTTTACAAAAATTAAAGTTCAAGGAACTTAATATATCTGGAAAATAATTTAGCTATTCAGTGGGAAAGAAAAATTAGCAAGACATCAAGGAATGAAACTGAACAGCAATTTTCATTTTATTATGCAGATGAAAATCTGGAAGAACTTCACTGATTCCTAAGAGTCGCAAATTATACCTTCCTGACACACGAATGTGATTTCTATTGATACATCTGCATGTAACTCCCTTTTATATCTGAGAACAGGGATTGTTGCAGAAGTACAGGTGGTCTGAAATCAGGGGATGTCTGTCCAAGCTTAACTGAATCCCTTTCCATCTGAAGCAAAAGTAAGGCCCAAAAAGAGTTAACAGTCTTGTTAGAGAGTTATAGCCTGCCTGTGGACTGCAGTGGGCAGTCTGTTCTGTTCTGTTTGCTAGACCAAAAACCTTGAATAGAAGTTGGGAGTACTATACCCTAGGACCTAGTAGTCATAAATATAGGTAAGGTCTGAGAAGGCCATGAGCCAAGATGTTTGCACAGCTCAGTAAGTGAGTTAGCTAACAAGGAAAAGTTGAAGGTTCGGCGTGAGGAAGATGAGAAGACCCCTGGAGTGAGACTGAAGGCCGGAACAACCACCTAAAACCTGTGCCAAGGGAAGATTATGGAAGGCTCCGCCCCAAGTCCCGCCTGAACCCCACCTCCTATGAATATGATAATTAAATGATAAAACTGTATGCATATGTATGTTAAGATGTTGTAATCTTGAATGTCAACTGGATAAATTACTTTGATCCTTACTGAAAACTTAGAAGTGAGTTTGTGCAGTGTGAACAGATTCGCTTCCCAGTGGTGTGAAAAAATACCTTGTCTCTATGCAGTTAATTGATTTTGTGCTTTTTGGCATCACAGCCAAGGTCTTAATTATGTGCTTAGCTTCAGTCTGGTTGAAACACATGACCTTAAATTTAGTTTTCTGTAGGAGAGTGTTGGTGTATGCTGTTCACGGTAGAAGAAAAGTATGGTATATTACTCTGATCTGATCTTTCAGCAAAGCAGTTCTTTTCATACAGCCCCTGGAAAAATATAAATTCCCTTCCTGAACTGGATTAATTCCAAGGAAAGTGCATAGATTAATTTTGTTGTCAGAATTCAGACCTCGGACAAGTCACTTAAACTAACTGCATCTCTGTTTTCAGCATATGTTTTTAAGCTTACACCTATTTCTATTTATTCCAATTGAAAACTCGAATGTTCCCTGTCTGCATAAGTACTGTAGACTCTGGACATTCATGCAATATCAATAAGAATATTAGCAGGATGGAAAAGAAGTAAAACCAGAGATTTTCTTTCCTCATCTTAGTGAGAGAGTGCAACACGCATGCACACACTCCTTCACCTATACCAGCCTCATAAATCCATGCGTTGAAGTTGCTTAGGAAATGGACAATAGGTCACCTATTACGAGACAATAGACTTGACTTGGCTAACCCCAGCTGTTCCCTGAGTGTTGGTGGCAAAAGGAGAGTTATAGTGATGTGCAAGGAGATAGGCAGGGTAGACAGATGGGTAGAAATGTCCTGAAAGTCCTTGAGAAGGTCCTGTGTTTCAACAGATGGGAGTACAGTCTTGTCATCTTTATCTGTGTAGAGTGATGATGTTTGTCTACCCAAGTAACTGTTACACATGATAATCTCCTGTAGATGGCTGAACACCCACTGACCTGTGGGTAACAATGAATTAATTATTTGTTTTTCTTTGCATGTATGTCATGGCTTTTGCTTTCTCTATTAAAATGTCTATCTCAACCCATGAGTTTTCTGGCTTTTACCCTTCCAATTCTTTCCCTTATCCTACTGGTGAGGGAGTGAGCAAGCCACTAAGTGCTGTTTGGTTACTGGTTGGGGTGAAACCATGGCAGTTAACTTTTTGGAGTGCTCAAGCTGGAACACTTTTCCCTTGCCTTATTGCCACACAGTCTGTAGCTTGGTATCTGCATTCTTTGCAACCTACTGCTTTCTTGGGGCTATTGGCTTTTTTAAGGATATATCCCTTTCAGATATTTGTTTTTAATATTATGTAAATACTAAGGTATGTTAGTTTCCATTTCAATTATGTTGAATTTTGACTAGGGCAAAAATAAATCAAATCAGAAAAAAACCTGTCAGGTGGCATATAAGTGTACTCAGTACCTTGATTTTGTTTAATTCAAATAAAACAGTAATTCTGGGTCTTTTTTAAAGCTTTTCTCAGTCTAGAGACTCTTGGCACTTGAATTCATCTCTTATTTACTTTTTCTTTCTTGGACACATGTTGCCATGGCTGCTTGCTCTGCTCAAAGTAAGTTAAATTCACTGCAGTTTTCCCTTTCATGCCCAATGTCTCCTTTGCCAGAATATCCATGCCTGTTGCCACTGGACATGCATCCTACATTCTTCTACTAAAATTGCTCCTTGAGCATGTTTCCTCTAGAAGACTTCTGACCTTGGCTATTCCTAGACTAGAAGTTAATACAGTTGCATTTAAAAAATCCCCAATTCTACTGTGTTATCTTCCATGGATACGTATTAGTTTCCCAAGCAACCACATAATCACATGGTCCTGTGGCCTTGCCCCTCCTTCTCTTTACTTTTCTCTTTTCTTAGTTTAAAAGCTCTTTTGTATGAGCAAATACATCATTACAGATATTCCTAAAACCTGTATTTATATTGCTGTTAAATATTGGCTAGGTATGTGAGAATTCCTGAGTGATTTCTAACTACCCTTCATTGTTGCAACTTTGCATGCCAGCTTTCCTCTGTGTTTTTACATAGAGCCTTGCTGACTAAGTAAGCAGGCATCATATCCTTCATCTGTTAGCTGATGCAGGACCTGGTGATGGGTTTTAGTAATGGAAGACAAAATAGCCACGAGTTGGAAGTGGAACCAACAGATAAGATAGAAGGGGAATTTGGTGCTGCTCTCACTTCAGCAACTCTTTGTTATCTGGAGTCTTTTAGCCTTGGATGCTGCTGCTCCTACTTGATTGTCACTGTCTTTTTCCATTTCAGTCTAAAATTGCCCAAGGCTGATCCTAGTTGACATGTGTCACCATGAAGACTAGTTATAGAGCTTCACAATCTTGCCCACCCAAAAGGACAGTAAGGACATTTTGCCTGACTTTTACTCTCAGTGAAGGTTTAGGCTAGTTCCTGGGCGCTAGGGCCATCCAAGGTGACAACCAACAAAGAAATCTGTAGCTTTGTAGTTTCAATGTGAACTTTTTGTTTGAAATTCCTAGAGTGCTGCAGGGCACCCTTGAAGCTTACAAATCAAACCTCCAAGTCCCTGCTTCCTCAGAGTTAAGGAAGGATGAAAAAGAAAACAAACTTGTGGAGGTGACGGTTTAGTGCAGGATCATCCAGCAGGTCAATGCTTGTGCAGGGACTGCAGTTGAAATCTGAGGCATTCTAGATCAGTCTTCTCTGCTTCATCTCATTGCCATTCTCAAGCCATGGATGGAGTAATGTGCAGTTTTGTTATGCTGCTTTAAATTCCACAATAATGGAGAAGTCCGTCTTGTTAGGCACCTTCTGCATTCCCTGGAGTGAATTGCTCTACACCACCTAATAATATCTGATCATGATTCTGAAAATATGAAATGTACTGATCTGCTGGAGGGAAGTGCTGCAAAGGTGGTGTCAAGGTGTCTGTTTTCAAGACAAGGCCACAGCCAAGCAGGCTATGTCCCATCCTGCTCTGCCAGCTGCATAAGCCTGCTGCTCTTGTCTTCTGTTCCATTTACGAAAGACCTTACACAAATACCCTTGTCAATTCCACATCAGTAGCAAGAGCTGTACTTTCTGGTGTGTATGTCTAGAAGAACTAGTGCTCTGGTTTATTGGAGGCTTGGTTGCACTTAGAAAAACCCTGTCTTCTAGACATAACAGGAATAGATGTAGGGATAAGTCACTGTCTGTCAGACATTCCTCGTGACTTTCTTTCTTGGCATGATTAGGTGGAACCCAGCAAGTTTCTGATCTGTCCACACTGCAAACACTTTAACTTTCCAGGTAGAAAGTATGCTAATTCTTTTCTCCATTGAGGTAGGAATTTTAGTACTTTCATCAGTAGAGAAATGCATCTGAAGAGCAGTCAAGGTGTGTGCTTTCAGAAATTATACTTTGACACAAGATGCATCATCTCAACTACAGTATGTTATCCCAACTACAGTACAAGGAATATCTCTGGGACACTAATTACCTTGTAATCCTCTATAATGAGATGTACTGCAAATGAATAATTCACTGTTGCCAAACGGAAGTGAATGCTTTATATTAATTAGGAACTTTGGGTGGATGGGATTTCTTCTGAAAAATATAAAAAAAAATATCCTGAACCTCAGAGAATTTCTGACCATTAAGAAAACAATTGAGTTATTTTTTTATTTATGCATTATGAAATCGAATTTTCAATTCCTTGATTTGGAGATTCTTGCCAAACACTTCCCTCATGCCCCAACCCCTTGCCCCTCCCCCCTTGGATTATTACCAAAATATCTTATAAAAGAGTTAGCCCTTTCTTCTTCAAAAGCTTTACTCTCATTGTTTTTGGAAAAACTAAAAACACTTAAACACGTTGTCCAGGGAAGCTGTGGATGGGCCATCCCTGGAAGTGTTCAAGGCCAGGCTGGATGGAGCTCTGAGCAACCTAATCTTGTGAAAGGTGTCCCTGCCCACAGCAGGGGTGTAGGAACTAGGTGGTCTTTAAGGACCATTCCAATCCAAACCATTCTGTGTTTCCCTTTAAGTTGTATTGGGAGTGCATGGGCTTTGGCAATTACTGATGTTGATTATTGATAAGGAGGTGTATGTGTATATGTATAAAAAATGTCGGCATAATCTCCAGAGACTTTTCAAGTGGAAAGATCTGAAATTATTGCTGAAGGATATATTTGCTTTGGAAAAGCCTCTTTATTATCAGTTGTAATGCAATTTCATCTAGCTCAATGCCTTACACATTACAAATAAAGTACAACTGTTGTTTAGATTCTTGTGTCAAAATCTCCTCAAATTATTGAATGAATATTCCTCCCCCCTTGCTAACCCCAACCACCTCCCTCCTGCCCCTCCCCAGGTAGCAAGCTCTCTACAATGTGTGCTATTTGGTCAGGATAAATTTTTAATTGAAAAAGGCAACTCTATTTAATAAATAAATAAGTCTGGACCAGTTTTATTGATGGTTGCTCTTGTTACAGAATTAAATCCAGATCACACTAATGCTAAATCCCTGAACTTTAAGCAATGATAAGTTGTTATGAACTGCAATTTTAAAGTAATACTTTTTTGTTTAAGCAAATTAAACCTATATGTATCCTAGTATATCCATTTTGTATGTAAGCATTTACAGATATAATAGAACTTTTGCACACATTTACAAGTTTATATCATAAAGATCCTTTTCTTTTGCATACAGACAAATTTACAATTGCAAAATCAAGGCATAAATTTGAGAATATTCAGTTTTGTTCTGTTCAAAAGACACTTTGCATTCATATTTATCTCATTAGAGATTAGGTGGAACTGTTGAATTTATGTTCAGGATTGATTTTTTTCTGTAATGTTAAATCAGTTAAATAATGTTAAATAAGACACCTACATTTTATTTGATGCTGTATTTTGGTTTTGTGGGGCAAAAATTTGACCACCATCCTGAGCCTTATCAATATAAATCCACATTTTTATATATATATATATATATATACACAAATAACTTCTTTTTGTCTGAATGCTAACATTTGTACCAAACTCTTGGAATGCTGGAAGGAAGTCCAGGCCCTGGCTCTCATGTCCTCTTTGTAAATTAATTAACTGGCTTATTTTGCTGTTCAGTTTGAGTTTTAAGAGCTGACTCCACTAATAATCTTGTTTGGAAGATGCCAGATTAGAAAAATAGTGTGAAGGCCTTTGTCAGAGAATATGGCTTTGTGTTTTTTAGGCAGCTCATAAATGGTATTCATAATAAAGCCATTTTACAGAAAGGCCAGGGAACAAGATTTTTGTTCCTTGAAATAAAGCTGTTAATTAACTTTTTCAATGCATGAAGGTTTGGTTAGATTGTCAAAGATATCATAGAATTTTCTTCACATGGTGACATGGTGACATGCAACATTGTTCTAACACCAGTCTAAATGCCTGTCCATGTGAGAGAAGAAATTCAACTTGAACTATGACAAAAGATCACTGTGGACCATGAACTTGCACCTGCTTTGTATTCTGAAACTCTCTTGGAATGATATGAGTTAGGAAGCATGTAGCAGAAAATCTAAGATTAGTGAGAAAGTTGTCATAGGTTTCTGTAGCTGAATTTTGGTAGAAGGCGGGGCTACCACAGTGGCATCTGTTAGAAGCTGCTAGAAGCTTCCCCTGTCCTGTGAAGCCAGTGACACCCAGGTACAGGAGGGACTTCCTGTTGGCTGGCCAGAGCTGATCTAATTAAGAATCATAGTCATGCTTCTGTGATTAGATATTTAAGAATTTAGGAGTGTTGAGCAGTTGAAAATTCCAGCCATGGGATAACAGCGCAGAGACCAAGGTCAGAGCAGGAGGAGGAGAAGGAGGGACTCCATGCTGGGGGGGTGGTGGTGGGGGAAGGACTAAAAGTGATTACCCACACCCTGCAGCCCATGGAGGAGCAGATGGATCCATGAAGGAGCTGTTGCCCTGTGGGAGGCCCAGGGTGGAGCGAGATCCTGGAAGAGACTTGTGGCCATGACTCTTGGAGAAGGAGACCCACGCTGGAGGAGACTTTTCCCCCCATAGAAGGGTTGCCCGGGGGGTGGACTCACATTCGAGAAGTCAATTGAGGACTGTCTCCAATGGGAGGGACCCCACAGAAGCAGGGAAAGGACTCAGAGCTGTGGCCCCCCCTGCAGTTGGTGGTGAAGACCGTGGTGGAACATCTGTCCCACTGCAACGTATGGAGGACCACTGGGGTGCAGAGACTTGACTGCACCCCATAGAGTGACCCACAGGACAAGACCAATGGCAGCAACAACAACTGCCGGCAAAACCCCCATTCCCTGCTCCCTCGAACTGCTGGAGAGAGGGGGAGGAGAAAGATGTTTTTGACTGATTTATTTTTTACTTTTTAGTTTTAGTTCTTATCTTGTTAGTAATAAATTTAAGCATTTAGCCACTTTGAGTTTGTTTAGTCATTATCCCTCAGCGTTTTTT
Organism: Formicarius rufipectus; assembly: GCA_013399695.1. NCBI lineage: Eukaryota > Metazoa > Chordata > Aves > Passeriformes > Formicariidae > Formicarius > Formicarius rufipectus. Next base: position 77,943 of record VXAU01002494.1, on the reverse strand, counting down.
TGCCTTTTCCCCTTTTCCTTTCCCTCTGGGAAAGGAAGAGCCTGGAGATTTGGGTGGACACCGGGTGAAAACCGCCACAAAAGTACTTTAAAGATCTGGTGTCTGTGTTAATTTCCCTGCCTGCAATTTCTCTAGCTGATGAATATTCAGATTGTTTTCTCTCCATTTCATTATTTATGCCATGTGAGGCTAAAGGATACTGGAAACAGGATGAATCTGAGTGTTTGCACCAGACTTCTTCTTTTCTTCTTTCATCAGGGGCTGCAGGCTGAACTTTTCACCTTGTGTGGTGCTTGAAACTACCACATCTAGATATTATTAAAAATGTTGTGCTTGAAATTTTACCAGTGTGGATTCTGAGCCTTTCCTACATATGTTGAGAAGTGCAGTGACCTGGGTGGGAGACTATTTTTCAGGTCTGGTCAGGCTGCTGTCTGTCCAGCATCCCCAGAGAAAAGCATTCAGCTGTTATGTGATGTGCAGGAAGACTGGAATTGTGGAAAATACTGTATTTGGTGTGCAGGAGTGATGTAAGAACTACATACTTCTGCAATAGCTCTGATATCTTTGTATTCCTGCCTTAGAACATGGGCAGTAACTTTAACACATGGTGTCCAACACCTTCATGCAGGTGAACTGGTAGCAATAGTCCAGATGAATTCTATTTAAATCCAGAGTAAAGTAGCCCACATAATGCAATTCGCTTTGCAACTACAGAAAAATCTGAAACCAAACGTGGGTCATAGTTAACTCCCATTATACACAGGTCAGTGCCCGGCTACATCAACCATCAGGTTCCCAGTGATTCACTCAGGAGTACAGACTCAGGCCTACAAACAGGTGGACATCCACAGGAATAACTCTTTTGTGCTTGTTCTCATTGATGACAGGAACTACACTTAAACATAAGTCTAATTCTCTAGTTTTGATAGGTATGTTAATTGCGGCAACTAAAAATAAACTGATCAGGCTAAATTCAAGTCTAAATTAAATCAATTATCAAAACTTCACAGCAGGATTTCCCTCTGATTAATGCAGTTGTCTATTTCTGCCATGTTCCTATTTCCTTTCTCTTCCAAACTGTGATTTCAGGTGTGATTGTTTTTTAAAATGTTGTTTCCTTCTCCATTTGTATAGATTATTCTGAGATCTTTAAAGAATAAGACCTGCCCTGTGAACTGCAAGACTGGAAAACAGGGGTTCTAGCACATGCTACACTCGAGGACTTCACTCTTGTGACACATGTTGTTCCTGTCCCAGAAACCTACATGATCAGTTGGTCAAGGGTTTGTTCATTAGGACAAACACATTCCAGCTACTGTTTTAACTTATTATCTGACAGAAAAATGAAGTTTCCTCTCTGCCAGTGGAGTTTCTTCCACCCATTACCCAGAAAGCAATATCAAGTTTTAAGCACTCCAGACAAAAGATTGAAGATCTGAAAGATAGTTAAATTTCTTCAAGTTTCATGAAAACCAATGGCTTTGTAGAAGAAAAAGACTTTGACTATTTCATTCTCAGGGAAAAATAGCCAAGTAGGATATTTGTTCTCGTTGGCCTGCTGCTTCACCATTCAAGACACACACATTGTTTAGCCAGTTAGCATAGGTGTGTAGTTTCAAACTGCAGCAATGCAACCTCATATCACTTTGCAACTAAGGAAAGGAAGCATGAGGTATGAAGGGAAGTTGTCAAGGAACTGAAGTGTGGGGTATACTGGTGATATTGCTGTCTTGCCTGGGAAATAGGACTAATGGGTACCAAAGCAAAAACACCGTGAAGGGGAACTGATGTCATTAACTCCGTTAAATGGCATTTTTACTTCCAGAGTGTGGAACATAAAGACACAAATCCACAGAGAAAGGTGGTATAATTCATTCTACTTGTCTTGGAACAACTTGTTTGTTACTTTTGACAGCTTACTACCACTTTTTTCCACAAGTGAACAGAGCACTTTGTGCATCCAAGCTGACCCAGCCATCACAGTCTTCATGAGACTGCCTAAAAGAGTTTGTAATCAGGAGTATTCTTGTTTCTCTGTATTAGTTCCAGTTTTGGCTTCTTTGCTGTGAAAGGCGACAACTTTCCCGCCAGTATAGTTAGCAAGAATTTAAGCTCACTACAGCCAAACTTCAGTTTGAAACAGAAACACATGAAATTTTAGCAGTAGTCTAGATGTGCAAGATGGGGCACAGTCAGTGGAGCAAGACACTGCATACATTTTTAATGTGTATGTCTTATGACACAAAGAACAGCTATAAAAAGGTGATGGTGACTCCACAGACCATCTGATTTGAATTGTGAAGTAATTGTATCACTTCCAACATCTCTGTAATCTTCCACATATTCTATAGATGTTGAATATTGGTCCTCAAATGCCACTAGCCATTGGAGAGATTGATGTCAGATGTGATGTTATGTGCGTCGAGGGATGAAAGTTCACTGTAAAATATTAGGATATTTCTGGAATTGTTGGGTATTCTTTAATGGAAGTATTGTCTGGTAGCTGCTGTGATTCCCTCTCCCCTGGGCACAGCCAAAGGGTCACAAAGGTGTCTGAATATTACTGAAAAAAAAAAACCACAGAAAACATTGATTAAATTATATTTGTGGCAAATAGAGAAGGAACTCCAGTTTTGTTCTGGAGTCACAATTTCAAATAAATCTTTACTCTGCTAGCTAAAGTTAAAATAGAAAAAGAGGTGATTAAAAATACTGAATTTACTTAGGGATCTTTTGTTGCTTTATTTTTTATCAAGAGACTTTTTAATCTGCTCTCCTGAGTACAGCAGTCTTTTCTCTCTTGCCTTATCTTTCTCCAATATAAATATTAGGCACATGGAGGTATAAGCATATGAAAAATTTTTCATTTCATGTGGGTAGCAGTGAAACTTGTAGGCCATTGAGCCATTTAAAATTTTTGTGAACATATTTTTGCTATACAGGAATAAAACCATTTCCTTTTGCTTTCTGTAACTTAACCAAAAAAAACAATAAGAAAGCACAGTTTCTGTCCTGCCTATTGAATGTTGATTGTGCCTAAAAAAAAATAAAAATAGTCCTAACTGCAAATGGTCCTTCTACCAGATACACAAGTAATTAAAAAAAATTACTCTCCTCCTCCATTGCATTTAATTTGTTTCCAGTAAGAGAGTGATTGAGGAAGTTTGAGCAAATCAATGCTTTATATCAGCCTGTTTAGATTAAATTTCTGAGACAATTGTGGACAATCTTGGTAAAAAATAATGGTTAATTTAATTTAACCTTTTAAAAATGCAAACACTATAAGTAACTGCTTTAAATATGTTGCATACATTTCTTGATTTAATGAATCTAATTTGCTTTATTTATTTTATTGCTTATTGTGTGTTTTCAGTTTTCTCCATCCACTTCCATAATGTAATAAAATTGGAAAGGAAGCCAGATCACAGTCAGATAGGAAGACAGCTCTGATAGTAGTGACAATGAGTAGCTTGGGTATTATTTAACTGTCGTAAAACAGATGCCTTCATGCTGTTTCATATGTTTTCAGAGGTTACATTAAAGACCATGTTCCTTACCATTGCACAGTGCTCCTGGTTTCTTCCTAGCGAAAATATCCTCTCCCTTTGCAACTCCAATAAACATGGAAAATTAAATTTAGGAGCAAAATCAAGGGAAGTATGGAAGCAATACATATATCAAAGTAACTCCTTTCTGTGTGTCTGATTGTGTTCTCTTCTCAGGGAGGAACCCTCACAGCCAACACTTGCCCAGGTGCACACACCTGAGGAGGGAATCACTCCCTCAGGAGAAGAAGCTCCAGGTTGCAGAGCTGCCACCTTTCTGTCAACAGCTGGGACCCCCTGTTCCTCTCTTGAAACACAGCTACAGCTCTACAGCCATGATGCAAGGCAGGCAAGTAATAGAATAACATTTTTCAAAGTACTTCAGATGCCCAAACAATGCTCTTATGCATCTGAGCTAGCCCCCATGAAAGCTGTGAGGAGAGCTATGGTTAGAAACTGCACTGGAGGCCTCCACAACTCCTCAGGATTTTGTCATAGGTATTGGGCTTGCCTACCTGTGGATCTCCACCTATGCTACAAAATGAACAATGTTAAAACCTTTGAGAAAGTAATCTTTTTGTTAGTTAGTTAACCACAGTGGCAGAGATAAAAATGCCAGGTGTGTCTCTCTGTAGTCCAGGGCAACTGTGAGGAGATGGGTGGAGAGGGGGTGAGGTCAGCAATTCAAACATTGTTTAGAGGTATCACATCATGGGGTAAAAAAAGAATAATAGGCTGCAAGAAGGAAACTTTTTTATTTGAAAGAAGTTAGAAACCACCTGATAGGAAAAAGTTAGCAAATTAAATCCGTGGACTCAGCATGGAGGCACATAAAGAGAACCTTATTAGCATCACATAGGGGACAACATGCACGCTCCAGAATATTACAGTTTTAAAAAAAGAAAGTGAGAGCCCCAATAAAGTGTTCAAGAGATAAGATGCAATATTTTATTGAAACTAAATTCTATCCAATTCTAATGAAATGGAAGGGAGTTTGGGAGATAAGAGAAGCAGAAGTCTGAAGAACTATTATTCTAAGGTACAAAGATACGGAAGGACTAATTTAAAGTGATCAAAAGTGATCTGCATGTGGGTACAATTTTGTATTTGTTAGACCACTAGAGTGGAGAGAGAGCAGCTGAAACCCTGACAACCAGCAGAGTAGTGTATAAGTGTTTCTTTGCAGGCTGAGGGGGTCCTGCCCTCCTCGAGCCCAGGAGAAGTTGTGGCATTTCACATGGGCACTGACATTACAGACTGCAAGATGCCTGCAGGACCCTGCAGGAGACAGTACATAGCTCAGTAGAGTTTAGATACCTCAAAAGAATTATTACAGTTCAAGTGATTTTTAAATACTTGATAGCTGAGGACCTTTGCTGCTCATGAGAGTACAATGAAAATTATCAATAAGAATACAAAGGTACTAATTACTGTATTGAAAAATTAAAACACCAATAAACATATGGCAGCAGGTTTGGTGACATGCAAAATTAAGTCTATTCTGAATACTGCAGTAGTATAAGCAAGAAACATTATCATAAAATAGAAAAGTTATAACACAGTCCTTGGAAAAGAAAGGAATTTTTAGGCTTATGCTTTGTTTATTCTTAAGATATTGATTGCAACTCATTCTCATTGTTTAGAGTAGAGCATTGAAAATGCTTGACAGAAACCAGTGTCTCAATGTATATGCATAACCAGTTTTACTTGATTAAATTAGTGTAGCTCTCCTGACATTCAACCTAAAATGCGTAAGCATAGCAAACTACCAAATTTAAGCTAGTTGCCTAAAAACAGCCACAAATCCCTCCAAATTTATGAGGTCTATTGCACAAAACCCCACAAATCTTCCTGCAAGGAATATCCCCAATGATTTCTACCAGAGAACTTGGGGCATGTGGTTGCATAAAGTGAGAAAGCATGGAAGGCTGTGTTTTTACTCAACTGAAAGGGTAAATGTAGTGGATCTTGGAATACACAGAATGTGTCCAACATATTTTCATTTGTGCCAATAATATATATGAGAGAAGATTATGACAGTTTAAAGAGGAATCATGGTACTATTTGCATTTATAAAAAAATAAATATTTTAATAAAATTAGTTCATAGTATTGTTAATTAGGGTGTGGAAAAATATAGAAACTGATGTCATCATAAAAGAAAAAATCAGTAGGTATGAGATGAATGAGGGCTTTTTCTTGAAAACTTTTCTTGAAAACTACTGATAAGAATGTTTCCATGTGGGTTTTTTGTTTCAAACATAATTTGTTATAATTAAGAAAAACATCACACCAATTTAAAATACCAGTGATATTCCATGGGAAATCACAAGTTGAATTAGCTGGTTTTTAGATGCTGATTTGTTATTCTGAAATAGGCAAGAATACCCCTTCTTCTGTTCTTCCTTGGTGTACACATGTGCACGTCTGCATGCATGCACACAGATGTTCTCTTAATCTGCTGTAAGAAAATCTTTCAAATGTGATGTAAAATTCAGATTCCATTGAGTTATTGCCTTTAAAGCTCTCTCTGTTCTCTGCAGAAAGGAATCATAATTTTTAGTAAGTTCTGCTTTGGGTCATTACATTCTGCCTACCTCTAATTCCTCTAGTAGCTTCAGTTAATTATTTCTGACTATTTGTCTTGAATAACTATATAGCCTATCTATCTGCAGGTAGGAAAAAGAAACTTCAATTATTTTTTACCCAGAAATTTAGAAATGGACTGAGATGCCTAAAAACTTTTGTTTTACCGAAACTGTATACTCAAAAAAGAGTGTGAATTACTTTATATAAGTTTAAAAAAATTCTTGAATTTTTTTAAGTAAATTTTATACATTATTACTACATCAGATGCAATTTTATACTTGGTATCTTTATCAATAAATTATCACTTAGATCTATAAAAACAGTAAAGATATCTCTGTGTTGTCTTTGCTAACATCTGGATGTCTCTGAACAAGCTCATTCTCTTGAACCATGTAGGGAATATGGTGCCTTTGTTATAGGGAGCAATACTAAGAAATGTTGAGATTCATAACCCCAAGTATCTCAGGATAAAGAGCCTGCACATATAATGGCAGGTGGAATGTGACAGGACAAATTGGTGTAAATGCAGAGGCCACAGCAAGTATCGGAGAAAAAAAGAAGTTTGGCAGATGCTTTCAAGGATATGGGGAAACCTAGAAAAAGCTTGATCCTTCTGCCCCTCCCATATAAAGATTTTTGGTGATACAGTTTTGTCCATGAACTGTAACATAAGAATCAAGTAACAGACATCTGACATGGAATGGCTGCTGAGAGAAACAGTGTAGCTTAAATGAGTTGTAAATTTGGATATTAAAAGCACTTTTCCTTTTGTCTGACTGTAAAACCTACAACATTCCCAGAGTTATCTAGGGAAAATAGTTAAGGTTTTCCTACCTTCAGAGACATCTCAGTGGATTTCCATACAGAAGAGAGTAAATAAGTCTTCAGTAACAATGGTGTTGAGAATGAGGTTCATTCTCTCTTGGCTCTGCTTGTTTCACAGACTTTATCAGAATAAAAAGTAGCAGCTGTGTGTTGCTTTTGTCATTCAAATCTACAATCCTGACATGAGCCTGATGAGTAGGAAAATACACTTTTTGCTTTGTGGGAGATCTCTTCCTGAACATTAACATCATATTCCATGTTTGCAATTAGAAAAATAAAACTTAAATTCCTCCATGCTCTTCTGTCATTAACATATCTGGAGAAATAAGTGCTGAATGGAGCAGACCATGATGTTCTGCTGGGGTTTAATATCTACATTTTGTAATATTATATGGAAATAAATATAAACACAGGGTTTATACTGTTCTGTTAGGAGAAGTCCAGCCACCTGCTCCAAATGCTGGCAGTTTACACAATTAAATAATTTCCTACAACATGAATGCCCTGCTGTTTATGTTTAGCAGGCTTTAGAATCCACATTAAAGATGCTCTGAGATCTTTATTTCCTTTCAGGGAAAAGAAAAAAGTAGAAATTACATTTGGTTAGACTAATGCTTTAGATACACATTATATGAAATTAAGTATAACTCTTTTAGCACTTTAGTACTACTACACCTTTAGAACTTAGCTTTAGCTAAGTACCTTTGTATTAGATTCCTGAAATATTTTTTAATGTTCCTTATCAAGGATTTCAATGTATAAAGATTTTAGCAAGAACATCTAGTTTGTATAGAATGTACTTAGAAAACATAACAGGCACATTTTTTGACATAACTCTGGTCAAAACTATTCAGAAGGCCAAGAAACCTTGAAATTATTCCAAGCAGGACAGAAGATGCCTACAAAGGCGGGAGGAAAGAGGGGTCTTTGCGACTCTGGACTCAGTTTTGGGGAGGCATGTGTGAGAGAGGTCCAGGGGGACAGACAATTTTGGGAAGTTGGAGTTACAAGATGATGTATTGTTAGATATTATACTATAAAATTATAGCACGTCTGTAATTCAATGTGTGTACATTGGAAATGATTCCTATACACCCAGCATGGTCTCAATAAAGAACAATTTACCTTCTAGTACTCAAAAAGGATTGTTAGAGGGTTCTTTCTGGCCTTTTTAGGCATCAAGATGAATACGAAAAAAGATTTGTATGCTTGAGAATGGATGAGTTTTTTTCTGGTTTTAAAAGGAATCATTAAATAATTCACCTCTCTTAACAGCTTTCTACATATTTTCTGACTTCAGGGAATCTTTATTTCTGGGTCTGATTGGTCTTTAATGGTATAAGGCATACTAATATTGTGGTTAGTTTTTTAGTATTTTTTTCCTTCTAAATCACCCACTGTGAAACTCCTCACCCTTGGGAAGGTACTAGGCATTCCCACCTGAACCTGAGCATATATAATCTTCATGTTTGGGGGACTTTGGTAACAGTCATCAGATCCTGAGGAGGACCAGAACCTCCAAAAGACTGTGACTGCCACTCTCAACAAGACTGTGACCATCATCCTCTCCAACAGGTTTTCCTTTCTTTTTACTTTTTACTCATGCAGAGCATGTGGTGCTCAGCACAGGGGCTAATGAACACCATTCTGTTTGTACCTTAAGGTGCTGGATTATGCTTCTGGTTTTTGTGGGTTTAAACAAATTTTTCTCTGTATTGTATTTATTCTAATCTTTTTATTAAATTGTAACTCTGACTTGTAAAGTCAGGTTCATTTCTCCCACTGGTTTACCTTTAAACCAGCGCATCCTGCTGGGACAACCTCCCCTCCAACCCCACTCCCTGTGCTGATTTTACAAGTGTGTGCTCTAGTCCATCATCTGAGACATTAATGAAATATGAAATAGAATTTGGTACTCAATGGATGGCAGGAGACATGAGTAGGCAGTTTGGGGCCCAGAGATGTGGCTTGATTTTCTGACTAGGACAGGGAACCATTACTTTGCTATTTCATTTTTTATTCTTTCCTAGAGAACTAGAGAGAGTGGACTTGATGGGAGGGGTGCAAAACTGCAATACAGATTTTATGCAGGCTTTGCATCCCAAAATCATTTTAAATTGCAATAAATACCTTTGTCTTCATGTTACAGATGTAGAGGGAAAAGGCAGGCAGATGGCCAGTGACAAATTGATAATTTGCCTTCCCTCAGCAGTGCCGGGGACTCCCTTCACTGGTCTGCCCTGCTTCTCATGGTGTCTTAAAGTGAAATAAAAAGAAAAAAAAATATATATGTAAAAGCTCACATGAGAGCTTGTCCAAGAGCCACTTTCAGGCAGCACGGGCCCTTAAGGCTCACAAACTCACACACTCACTTCATGCAGTGCATCAGTCAAGGACCTTTATTATCAGAACAAACCTTGTATTTATCATCTGTGCTTTTCAGTTACATCATTATATCAAATGATTGGATAGCTTAAAACTGTCTATCCTCAGGCCACCTAAAGTCTGCAGTCCATTGGTCTTAATGTTAATTAACCCCTCCTGAAAGCTCACCCCATGATGACTTTCTAGAGGAATTTTGGAAGTACCAGCAGATGTTCTTCTTATAGATAAGTCCCACTCCAAAGCTGCGAACTGCTCTCCTGAAAAATGTAAACAGAGGCCTATTTTTCCTGGGAACTGTACAATGAATTGTTCATAGAATATTCACAGAATATCCAATTTTCTGCATTCTGCCACAGTGTCTACCTTCCCTGTGATTCCATGTGCTCTGCTAAAAAGTTGGTGCAGATGTGTACATCAAAGAGGCTTGTTCTCTACCTTTATTAACATTACTAAAATGTCTGTTAATTGGTTAGTGATGCTAACATTGCTAGCAGCAGAAAGAGAAGGGATAAAAGGCAAATAATCTAGAATTATCACAGTATCACATAAACGCATGCAATTTCTTCACTCCCCAGATTAAGTGGGTGATATATAGCACCCCTGTGGGTGTGCTGTGTCCCCCTCATCTTCGCTATTTATTACATAGAGCCGAGAACTCAGTACTGCTATTTCATGATTATTGATTCAAGGTAAGTGAATGTGTCACAGCACATGAATTTTTCTATTGTCTTTCAGCTCATCCACCCATTGCAGCAGTAAATATGTTCTGAGTTTGAAGTCAATGATGAAGATTTGAAGGCTTGAGGCCAGGGGGAATTACTCTCCTTTCTAAACAAGTGATAGTAGAGACTTTAATCCTTTCTCTCTGCCTTAGTTGTTTTGAAGTTCTGCTGTTCTACTCTTGTATAAGAAGGAAAGGATAAAAAAAGCAAGCCTTGCCTATCTACTCTGTTTGATTTTGGGTAAAATTAAAACTTCTTTTACCTTAAATGGCAGTACTTTGAATCTCAAGAATAAATACATTTCAGGAGTGAATTGGCTGTTAAACAAAAAGAGTTGCTATTATTTTAAAAGCAGAATAGATTGATTCAGCTCAGCATTTCCATGTACAGTCACATATTGCAACAGGTATTATGACACTTTATAACTCTTAAAGTCTTCTGTGGCAAAAACAGACTTACAATGAAGAAAAGAACCCAGTGATCTGATTGAGACAAGTTTTCAAAGATTTCCCCTCTCAGGCTACAATGGGGAAAGATTTAACCCTGATGCTAAAACTAATCCCAGGTATTAAAACCTGTGGCAGAATTTGTATTCATCAATGCCAGGGAAATCTCCATAATCCCACCCCACCATAGAAAGGTTAGAGCAGTAAGAAGCTGCTTAGAAATAATTAAGAAAAAACAGTAAGTTGCCTCTCATGCATCATCACTGGAGTAGTCTGCAGGTGCTAAATTATGGTTCTTAACATTTTTTCATCCAAAATTTCAATGCAGAGCAGTTGTTCTGATGTTCTCAGCCAGAGAGCCCATGAAGGGAGGTAGTTCAGGATTTTCATTCTGTGGTAGAACCAAGCAGAGTTGGTATAGAGCTCTGAGTTGTAATTTTAAAGTTGACCTTTATTGCTGAATGCACCGAACGCTGAGGAAAATCACAAGAGAACTAAAACACTAACCCTCTCTTTTGTTTCATTGTGGGATATTTATTGGAGAACTTCTGAAAGTTTCTCCAGCCCTGGAAGAGGAGACTGCTGGCAGAACTGATCTTAACAGAGACACAGATTTGCTTTTCAAAGGGCTCCATATGTTGGGTGTTACCAGTAAGTTCAACAGCAGTTTCAAGATTTTCATGTATATTCTGAACTTCAATATAAAGGTCAGTGATGACCTTTCATTCTGCTTGCTATGGGGAAATGGATGTAGATGCAATATCTTTTTCCTATTTAGCTGGTTTCTTTTTAATTACTACAGGCATTTAATCTAAGGAACAAAAGGGTGCAAAAGATCTAGTTCTCTTTCTGCAGACAATTTCCCCTTAAAAATGTTTTTGTTCTGGGAAATGTGAGAATGAAGTGGGACTTCAGGAAATTGCTTCTGTTATCGGAAAATAATTGCTAAGTTACTTTATCCTAAAACTTGTTAATTTATTTAAACCTTGTTCAGGAAGTCTATAGCCAAACCACCACAATCTTCCTACCAGGTTTGCAAGCAGCCAGGTACACAACAATTTGTTTCCTGACTTGCAGATCACAAAGAGTAGAAAATGCTTGGCAAATCAGATGGAATCCCAAAGTGAGTCTGTCATTTCACTCCTTCAGTCTTACCTAAAATGCAGCTGAGGGAGAAAGGACAACTGAGGATGCTGCCACTGCTGCTGCTCACAAAGTGTGTGCCAAGGGAAGATGTAGTATTTCGTTTGCTCTGCAACTGGTGGCAATAAATACAGTCCTGAACTGCAGGGTGGGAAAATGTCACTCTTTCACTGCCACTTCTCGAAGCTTACCAATGCTTTGTAGACAATACCAAGAAAAAACTTGTACCTCACTTTACCTATCCCCTAAATTTCCCACCTTATTTAATTTGGTTCTTTCACCAACTTAATTGTAATTTTCTCCACCCAACAGAATGGAAAACAAAGCTCTTTGTTACCAGACTTCCCAGTTATGCTGTCTCTTACTGCTGGGGAGGTTGGTGTATTCAGCACACTTGAGGGCAGACAGTGGCCAATCTGATCTTCTTCCTGTGGTTTTGGCCCTTTTTCTTACTGAACCTAAAACACATCTACCCTAAAACATGTCTACAAAAAACCTGGAGTGTTTTGTGTATCCAAATTGAATGTAAAGCAACAAAATTCATAGGAGAATTGTCCATTCTGCATGGTTTACCTTTTATGTTGTTGTTTATTTGTTTGGGTTTTTTGATTTGATTTAGGTAGCAGTCTGGCTGGAAAGTAGAATTGCCAGCTTTTTTTAATAAGAAACTTCCAGGGTAAGTATTTCAACATTTACTGCTACTCTACTAAGCTGAATTTGTGTGCTCCGCACTTAGATTTTGTGTGCTCCACATTTTGGAGCCACACCTGGGAAGAAAAGGACTGCTGCACTTTGGGTGAAACAATCATCTCTCTGTCACTTGGTCATGTCTTCTGTTTTGGAGAGCCATTACTATTTTCTAGCAGTGTCCAGCAATAAAGAGATGTCTAACATTGCATCTGTCCTAAGTTTGTCATAGTGTTAAGTTGCTAGTGGGTTATGTGACTGTCTCTTTCACAATGTCTGAATATGTATAACTTGGGAGTTACCACTGTTTCCTCTTCCTGTTTGACCCTGCTGTGGTGTAAGGAGATTGGGAGTGTGATGCTGTTAAGGGTTGTAGGAAGTACAATCCTTATAAGGCTAGGTAATGCCTTGGCAGTAACTATAGGTTTGTACCTAACTGTGTTTTGCACATAGCATCTAAACACAGATAGAAAATAATGTATCTCATTTCGAGCTCTCTTTGCTAAGCACTACATACTTAGCTTTAAGCTGGTTGGCAGAATGTAGATTAGTTCGCACACTTGTCCCTTGCCCATTTTGCAGCAATATGTCTTGCTAGTCACAACTGCATTGCAGGAGTCACTCAGGGAGTTCAGAGATATGAACTGCTTTTAGATTTTTTTCTCCAGCCCATTAGGCACGACTGACTGCGGTGTCAAATGTGACGGACTTAGTGTTTGTTGTTCTTTTTTTCTTGAAAATACACATTTCTGTGGGCACTGTGAGGAAAATTACTGTCTCTGCTAACATTTAAAATCTGTCTGATGGCATCACAAAGCCGTGACTGACTATAATACTTTGTTCAATACTTTGTTCAGTGTATCTTTTTCTTTGGAAAGAACACTGTAAGATAACTCCAGTGACAAAGGGAAACTCACGGAGTTTACTACTCTCCTGCATCACAAGTATGCTTTTTTCTGTCTCCCTTTATAGAGGCAGACTTCTTTTACTGTTGCCAGAGAAGATTCAGAACGGCACAAGGAGGTTTTTCTGCTAAGCACACAGGTTCAACAAACCTGTTCTGTGGAGATGGTACATTGACACTAATGATCTGTTTTAACTGCTTTCTCTTTAATTTCTGAACAGAAGCCTATGGTTGAGGTTAAACAATTGTTTCCATTCTAATCCAGGTCTTCCATTGCCTATTAATATTTGTGTGATGTTCATTTCCCACAATGAAATAGTCTCATACCTTAAGTAGATTCTTAATCTATGTGTCCTGTTGCATCTTAGGAAATGTGAAATTCCCTTTTGAAATATAATTCCTTCCATCATTGCTACCGCCTATGGTTGCTTACCACTATATATCACATTCACATGATGATGGTCACTCACTACTAAGCTTTTGCTCTGTAATCTGATTTTAATCCAATTATCACTGCTAAGAAGGATTTTTAAAAGTAATTAAAAGTAGGAACTACTAAAAGTCACTAGAAACCAAATTTCTTAAATTTCAGCACTGATCAATCTCAATTTTGATAATTATCAAAGTAGGAGATTACTTGTATAAGAGGGAACAAAAATATAAATTTCTATTAAAAATTAATACATAAGAAAAAAATTTTCTTGGAGATTGAGAATAGTGTGGGAGCATCAATTAATTCTTCTTTGCTCTATTGCCAGTTTGGAGTTTTGTCTTTGTGCTTTTCTGAGATAGGAGTGTCTTTTACTCAGGCTGTCTCCCTTGTTCTGACTGACAATGATTTGAAGCTCTTGGAAATATAAAGATTGTAGGATATCCAACTTGTATTTCTTCCAGAGGCAACAATATCCATTGCCAAAATGCAGTGTGCTCTGTGTTGTGACTGGTCTCATTCACTGGGACTCAACTCTATCATCATGTTATTGTCGTTCCACAAAAACTCTGGGAGTTGGGTTTCTCTGCATTGAGTCTCTCTGATATGAGATATTTCATGTCACTGTGGTACTTTTAGACATGCTGCTTTAAAAGTGTGCTCACCTAGTGATGTCTGATGAGTTTGAGTGGGGATGTGGGGAACACAGGGTTTCCCAGTGACAGCACTGGATTTCCCTGACTGCTGACCAAAACTGCCCCTAACTGCTATTCCCACAAATAAGCCCAAGTGCCAAGCTGAAATCTAACAGTGAATTAAACTGGATTAGTACATTTAGTTGAAAAAAAAGTGTCCATTAGTCTAAATGTACCTTTCTGACTCAATATTCTGATTTTCTGTACAGCAGTGTATAAACACCCATTAAATATTTTCTGTCCTCTTTCCCACTCCTGATTTAATGTGCAGTTATCTTCTATAGTGGATGACAATTCTGTGGCTCTTAAAACAGCATCGATGCTTATATGCTAAGGTATTTTGCAAATTTTTGTAGATAGGAGTCATTTAGCAAACAAGTTATTAAAGGAATTTGCAACTTATGACACATATCAGCATAATTGCTGGGATAGATTCTGCAAAGCTAGGCAACAATTGCCCTCTGCAGTAAACATATATTTTTGACTTAATTATAGTAACACTTCATGGATCCAAGGGCATTTCTTTCCAACAATAAAATATTTATTGACTCTCAGCTTCAGGTGAACATGTACAGTTTTGGTGACATTCTGTTGGTATATGCAGAAATCATGGCAAAAATACTACATGCTGAGCTGTGTGGAGGATTAAAGCTATGAACTAGAATGTCACTTTCTGAATCTGAGTGAAGACATAAAGAAGGAAATGAGGTTTTCTTTTTGTTTGTTTTTAATGACAGTGTGGCTTTTGTAATAGTTTTTGTTTAATTTTGTCTTAAACAAAATGATAACAGAAAAAAAATGTTTCAAATATAAAATATTAATGAAATGAAACATACATATGTTTCAACATTAAAACAAACCATTAGGGGATATTTTGCATACCTACGTTCTATTTTTGCAAGATACTGAGTTTGAATTTATCTTCATCTCATGATATTAAAAAAAAATAATTTGAAAAGTCTCTGACTGCTCAGCATCCCAAAACAGAAGCATATATTCCTTTTGTTCCGTTTGATGTTGAAAACTAGGAAAAGGTCTAATGAAATGTATTTGGGTTTCACAAATCAGGTAACGTATTTTAAATCTGGCCCTAATTTTGGGTGTTGATTGCCTAAAATTATGGCTCAGGTTGTAGTTCTCATTTTCTCTACTGTCACTTCAGAGATTAACACCTGCTCCTTTTCGGTAACATTCTGCCCAGTTTTCCTTCTTTTCAGAAATGAGATTCAATACAATTCTCCAGATTTTTTCATCTTAAAGTTTTATTTTAGGTTTTATAACAATAAAGAGTTTAACTTCTGAAAACCTCTCTATATAAGAAGACTTCATTCATAACACTGAGATAGTAGAGAAACATAATTAGAATTCCTCACTTTAGTTAAGTATTCTCAAAAACTCCTGTATCTTCCTTGTTCCAGAGTCTTCCCAGATATGTTACTCCAAAATCTTCATTACACTCCAGATAAGCTTTTGTTATTGAAGCACATTATGAAATTATATACATGTGGTTTCAACTACAAAACAATGAGTCTCATCTGAAGCCAGTAGGTATCTTTCTATTCTACTTAATGTGATAGAGCATATGTGACCAGCGCTTGAAAGAAATGCACTCCTCTTCTGCATTTAATCTTAAACTGAAAAGGGAAACAGTTAAACCGGTGAACGTCTGGGTGTTTAGCCTGCAGTTTATGGATAATGCAGATCTTTGCACCTGGCTGTACAGCCAGTCTGATGGGAAAATTCCAGCTAGCACTTGTCTGATGCAAGGTTGTTTGTAGTGATTTGGGAGTGGTTGTACCACTCTCTGGATTGGATAAATGCATTTTCTGGGGAGAAAAAGAGGGCCAATGAGCTCAGGAGTTCAAGATAACAAATACTACAAAAACCGTTGCTGGCAAAAATACCATGTAGGAATTACAGTACAGAAATGGTCACAATGTAAACAAAGATATTCTTTTTCCCCCTTTATAGAAATCTAAATGAGAACATCTGTAATTTATAAGTAAATAAGGAATTTCTATTATATTAAGCAACTATGATACTTTTAATAAAAATACTAATACTGAGTGTTGATTAAAACATATACTTTTGTATTTTAGATAATTCTGAAATACCAATTCATAACTACAGATTTGAAATGTATTTTTTTTCAGGCAAAGGAATAGCTTTGACATTCATTTCTGGATGAGAATCCTTCCCTGACTTAGAGGCATAAAGCTCCTAGGAATTGAAGAATTCTGATAAGAACTTTAAAGAAATTGGTATTTTGGTCTTGGTGTGTATCACGAATGAGTGTTTTAAAGAATTCTCTAAGTGACCTTAAAACACTCATTCACAACAGTGTGATACCATTAGAGCTCCTGTTTCCAGATTACAGCTGAAATCACACACGCTGACTGAAACCTGCAGTTAGACAACCCTTGTGATCCATTTGATCTGGTGAAAGATGACTCTGCTCGCTGCAGAGGTGGTTGACACTAGAGGATGTATAAGGTCCCTTCTAAGCCAAACCATTCTGTGGTTCTGTGATTACTATTTAGTTTTCTGTGAAAATCCAACAACCAAACTCCTGTTACTTAAAGATAGTAACGCATACTCATGGAGAGAAGAAAACAATCTTACCATAGCCTAATCATTCTCTTTGCCTTGGTCTCTGGAGAAGTATGTATTGCTTTTTGGAGATGTGATCTGGCATCACTTTTTCAGAGGCTGCCATTGCCCCTGTTGCCTGAATAAATTCCCATTGAATTATAAAGAAGATGTTGCTGTAGTGTATCTGTCAGGAGATATAACTGTCTGGCAGGACTTTCTGTCTGCCTGCTAACTCCATATGGTAATTTGGTTTGGTACTTGTTAAAAATCTATGGTTGATCATAGTTTAGGCGCAACATTGAAAGCCTAATTCAGATCAGGAGGAGACATAGTTCACTGTGAGGGGACTTTCATAAACCTATTGCACCAGGCTATGTAAGTATCTTGCTCCTCTTCATATGGCCCCCCAACCTGTCCCTCATCAGCAATTAAAATACACAGGTCAACAGCCTTGTGTATTCAGACATGTTCAAGTGAACAAATCTCAGCATAAGAGGGGTAAAGGGATAAATTTTCCCATGGTAGTGCATTTAGAGGGCATGATTCAGAAGCAAATATTGATCTTATTGTTTTTGTAACATCAAGTGCTGTCAAGTCAGATTCAGTGTACTGTATAGTTATTGAAAATGTTAATCCAAAGGAAAACTTCTTTCACATGGACAAGGCTTATCAAAAGGTTGCTATTTATGGCCTTGTTTATGAACAGTTGCATCATGGATCTGGTTTTGGTGGCTCTTATTTAATAGTTAGACGCTTTTCAAAGAATTCATTGAAAGAACACAGAAAGAGTGTTTAATCACTGCTATCCTTAATTTTCTTATAGTATAAAATGGCATTTTACTACAGATTCTAGCAGTGACTGCACTGGAGACCTTCAGCATATTTCAATACTTAGAGTAAAAAGGTTTCTTTTTTCCACTTTAGATAAAGTGCAAACAGTTAAGTGGAAAAGAACCTTTGACTAGCATGACAGCTTTTGCTTGATTTATATTTACATGGAAAATATTGTTTATGGACAGTCCAGAGATATCTTCTATCCCAGTGCCTTTTCTTTGCTAGTAGCTAGTATTGCATGCTTATGGCAATAATATTGGGACAAGTGCAGAGTTGTATTTTTACCTACATTTCATTCTCACTCTGAAGTGCAGGAACTTTAGAAAGTTATATATGCATTTTTAATAGCCTTTGACGGACTTTCTGATAAGGTTTTGAATTTATATATTGCCTATGTAAATCCACATTTTCTAATTTATCACTTTATACTTCCAACATCTTGTGACACTGAATCCCACAATATAATTATGACTTTTCTGAAAAAAATTTTTACCTGATAAATTCATGATAAAATGTTAACACAAAAGCAAGTGGATATAAACTAGAATTATTATATTTATGTTTAGATATTAGAAGAACAGTCTTAGCAATTCCAGTCAGACTTTTATGGGTAGTGCGAAGAAGGAACATGAAAAGTTGTCAGAAAAATTATAAAATGTATTTTCAGGTGACTGAACTTAATGACTCAGGTATTTTCCTAGAAGAAGTTCCTTTTTCTTTTTTCTCTAACTTTTGAATCAGTGATGGTACACCCTTTTTACAAAACATGAATAATTAGGGAGCACAACTCCTGTCACCATTAATTACAGCTATTATGAAGTCAAAAGACTGTTGGGAAAAAGACTTTTAAAAAGCATTTGTAACTTGTAAAACCAGGACTAATCTACTGTTGCCATTAAAAGTTTCATATTTTGGAATACCCTATAAACCTCGAAATTTGTGGAGACCTATTAAGTAGGAAACATCATTTTGACACGCTGGAAAATTGCCAATTGAGTTTTAGTGTGTTCCTTTCAGTTGTTCATTGTGGACACAAGAATAAAATCATAAATTACTTGAAAGTTTTTTTATTTCCTGCTTCATCAGGATGAACTCTGGTGTATTTAACCTTTCAATTGATTAATATTTAAACACTTCTGACAAACTCTATAATTAATTGGCAGGCTATGCACCAGCTGAAAGTAACTGAAGATTACTCCTAGTTGTAACACACACTTTTGGTGGATTGTGTAAAATACATATGCAGATTAGAGGGAAATGTAAACAATAATTAATGCGTGAATGCAAACGGTGACTTGATGTGGAAAGTGTGTGCAGAGTTCCTCTGCTTTTCTGAACCCCCATTCTCCATGCCTGCCTTTAGGCTGGAACTATAGAACTTTATATGGAACTTTAGGCTCTGTGGCCTCTGCAACCGAGCAAAGGCTACAGGAAGATGGAGGATGGTGATAGTGTTTTTGTAAATAAGGAGGTAAGCCACAAACTAAACGCATTTCCCACCTGACAGTTACACAGCCAAATTCAGCTGTCACAGACACACTGTCTCCTCTTATTGCCAGCTGAAAAATCAAATACTGGAATGAGTCAGCACAGCCAAATTAACGTTTCTTTGTAGGATTGCAGCAACGGCCACAAAAGCACATAACATCTTGTCAGGAAGATGGATTATGTACATACAATGAGATTCTGACTTAAACCAGTATAAATCAAATGGGAATCAGCCCCTATAAAGCTGACTGGTTGAAACTGATGATTGTTATGTTCTATATCTTTACATGATTTCCTGAAGCATCTCCTGAGCTAGATATGTTTTGTCCAGACTATTTATTTATTGTTTTATGGTGCAGCTTGCATCTTCAAAACATTGCTTTGATTAAACATCCTAGATAATTTCCTTCTATTTCAACCTCTGAGCAGGGCTAAAAATGATTCATGCTGCACATTAAATTTGTTACTTTAGTAAGTGTGACCATGTAATGCTTTAGTAATTTCCATGCTATTCCAAGTTCGATTTTCCTAGAATTTGTTACAGAAATGATTGAAACTTTATCTAAGTAATCATGTTGTGCATATTTAAATTACACCTACTTGAATAGCATCATGCTGTCAAATAGCTTTAAAAATGTTTTTGTGCAACCTCAGCAAAAATAAGTAGTGTGTATGATATTCTGACTCTTGTGTGTGATATTTGACTGAGGTGAACCAGTAGATTTTGGCTAATTTCTAAAAATTTGTTATGCTTTCTTAGAAGTGCACAGTCAGACATTGTTTGTGTTTGAATAAAAACTTAGTTCATTTTTGATTTATCAGTTGAAGATGCAAATCAAAATCATAATGATGGAAAATTTATTTATTATAAGTGTCTATTACACATTGAGTAATTTTTTACAGCTTGTTCTATTAAATTCCTCTAAGCTTTATTTTGGAGGGCTTTATTTCTATCAGCTAATGGGTGTGATACAAGAAGAACTTATTTTCAAGACTTGCACATTTTTATATCCTGGTTTAAGAGAAAGTCTTAAGACTAATACATGTTTATGCAGCTTATTTTAAAAAAAGTGTGCATTCTGACTGGAAATAAAACCAGGACACAAAAATAAAAATAGGGAACCATGCTAATGCATCACATAATGGGATTGTATAAATTCCACTAAAAGAACATCCTTTGAAGAGTTTCTGAAGTAACTTTGTCTCCACTATCAGCACTAAATATGATTTTTGTTTAAAAGGAAACGTGAAAATATTATAGCTTTTCTCTTTTAGTCCCAAGGAAATCTAAAAAGTGACAAGAATTATCTAAAGCTTTGTAACTGTGAATAATTTGTTTGAGTGTATATGTTAGTCATTAAATTAGTCATCAAATTTGAAAACTCTTAATTGCAAAGTGAATTTTTAAATCTGTATTCAATTTCAGGCCACTGTAATTAGATTATAAAAAACTGCATGAAAAACTTGGATTGCCTTTGACTAAGAACTCAATAAAAACTGTTTTGTTAACAAATTTAATACAAAAATATCTAAAAATCTATAGTGGTGTATGGATGAACAATATGAAGATAGAAGATAAATCACTTGAGTTACTCACTGGGCTAAATGTAATATTTAGCTATTTATTAGCTGTCTTTTGTCCTGTCTTTTGCTCTTAAACATTGAATTCTAATCACATTTATGGATGCTGTGTCAGTTACAGTATCATTTTGCTGCCCCTGTCAACATGGAGAATCTAGTAAACTACATTTTACCCAAATACATTTTCTGTCTGAGTTGACTGTGAAATGCTGGTACTGTTTTGAGTATTTGAGATCTGAAACACAAAATCCAGGTTTAACTGTGTGAATCAAATTATTTTAGTTTTCTGATCTTTGTGCCACTTCTCTTTAAATACAGTAAATAAATAAATTATAGTAATAATAAGGTAATATAAATTACAGTAACTAAACTAATTATAAATGCTCAGTACCCAAAACATACATAGTATTCAGTGGAGTTTTAAGCTAAAATGTTGTCATCTAACTGAAGTCACATGAGAGATGAAAGGCCAGAACAGGCCTCCTTTGTATGCAGTGATATAACAGCTTTCAACTACAATGTCCACCTACTAATCTATGAGCTATTTGGTAACCTTTCATTATTGTAGTCTTTTTTTACCCTCTCATTCCCCAATTTCAGAAGGAAGGACATCTGCCTTCTAATCATCTATATATGTCAAACACTATACCTGTTCTATTCTAAGGGCTTTATTTGAGGCATCCTGTTCTCTTTATTTCAGATGAAAGTAGCACGAATGATGTGGTTTATGTGTTATGCTCACTTGTGGACTGCTTTTCCAACATAGGATATCTAATCTGCTGCAAAATTCACTGGAGGCAGTTTATCCAAGAGACCTATTTATCTCTAGATAGATTTGTTTTCCAAATGTAGAAATAACATGTAGCTACATGCATTGCTTTGGGTTGAAAAGATATTTAGTAGCTATCAATATTGATGAATTAGAATGCTAATTGTCAACTTGACAGTGTTGGGGATTGGTGTGCAAATTAGGGTGCCAGGGCATCTTGTTTACAGTTCTGTTACCAAATGGCATTGCGGAATCAAGCGTGTTACTCACTGCCATTTTTTCAGTCTATCTTTTGTCTTCTTTTTCTCATTATTTTCCTATTCTTCTAGAGAATTGCTATTATATTTAGACAGTATCACTTTAGCTGTCCTTGGTCTTATCTTCTCTGGCCCCTTATCCCCTCAGATGTAAGGCACAAAAAAATCATTCTCATTCTCTGTTGCAGATGCTTTAGTATTTGGAAATAGGCAGATTCCTTTATAATGTTATTCAGTTTTTGGTCTTAGTTTCAGGATGCACAATATAGGCTATGAGGTTTACTTTGAGAATTGTTCCCAAACCAGATAAGAGTCAATAAAATTTTGGGTTGAAAACCTCCTTGTCAGCAGGAAATTAACAACTGCCCTTAGCATACTCAGGCTATTTTTTGGCAATGAAAAAGTAATCAATTCATCAGCAGCAAAGTTGAGAGAAGTATCATCCCAGTTTCAAAATAGGTTTCAAGCACTCTTATATTATTAAAAAAATGATAATAAAGTCCAGCCTGACTGTCTGTATTTTCACTCAGTGCTTGTGAAGTACAACATGCTATATTTTTTGTAGTATAATCTTGATTTATGTCTCTTTGGAAGTCCTCTGACCTTGGTTTCCCAGACAGTAGCTGATCAGCTGTGGATAGTGCTGCAGCCCTAAAGAGCAACTTCACATTTTCCCCCAGTTTCCATTTAGAGTTGCTCTTTACCATGCAGCATGCATTTTTAAGCTTTAAAACCAGAGGATTCAAGTATATGCACATGTATAATGTTCTGTTTATGATGATGCTGCCTTAGCATGACATGTTACATGGTAGATACTCTACAAATAGTATAGGAATCATTGGTGGGATTTTTGTTATGCTATATTACTATCATCGACCTTTACAAAAGTTACATTACTGTGCTAAGTGCTGACAATAGAAAACTTCCTCTTTGCTATGTATAAAGCCTCATAATTGCCGGGGGGTTTAATTCCAAAATGAACTCTTAATCATGTAGTGACCTTCACCATTCCCATACAGGAAATTTCAACTGAGGTGCATTTCAGGAATTTAATTTGAAAGATAGTGATATCACCCTTTCTTACTTGGTTAACCTTATCAAGGCTATTAATGTAATGAAAAGACAGATTAATCTTCATAGGCCTAGCCTCACACATAATGCATCACTCCCATTCCCAAACATCATACATTCTACAATTAATAAGAGTAAATTTAGAGTGTGCATAGAGGGAAGCAATTAGCTAGGTTACTTTTAATTTGAGGTTTTCCATTCCCCACAGCTTGGTCTTGGACTCAGATATCCAGAGTTCCTTTGTCCTATTAGTTTCTGTGAGTGAATGATTCCAAGTGTGCTACATAAGACTGATAAACTGAGGACATTGAAGTAAAAAAATTAGTGACAGTTTTTAGCTTAAAGTAAAAGTTTACCTCACATCTATTCTCCCTTTTTCATTGTGGTTAGTTTTTTTTGTTGTTGATTTTGGGATTGTTTTGGATGTGTGTATTTGTTTTTCTTTTGTTTAAAAAAAAGAAAAGGCTAAAATAAAGTGCTATTTAGATTCTCATCCAATATCCAAATAAACTATAAAGAATTTATCTCTTAGGCTCTGGATTATACTTTAAATAGCTGCAGGTGAAATTTGACTTAGATTATTTCATATAATATATATGTGAAATCCTGCCCTGGGTGGGCTTAATAGCAAAATATCCCATTTCAGCAGGGCCAGGCTTTCAGCACAAATTCATGTCATATTTCACCTCTTCCTTATCTTCCCTTTTCAAAAGCCTTCTATGTTAAAATTTTTGATAAAATATTAAGATTAAAAAAATTGATTGACAAGTTCTTTGGTCTCCTTGTCAGAAAGGAGACAAAATTCGTTATTGATTTCTAAGGCAATTCAAGGTTGGGATTTTTTATTTTTTTTTTTTTTTTAATTACCAGACAATATTTTTTGTATTAATGTTGCAAAATATGCAATAGGTAAAATTTTCATAAGAATCTATGTTAATATTTGATTTTTGTAAAACTTCAAGCCAAATTAAGAAGAACGAAGATTTAATGTTTGAAACACGTAACAGCTAACAAGGTCTAAGGATGTTCATGTGTTGGTAGAATTGCCTTGTTTCAGTTTAGGGCTGGGCATGCTTCAATGATCTGAGGCCCAGAGGGAGATTAACAAATTTTGGGAAGAAGCATATACCTCTGATAGTGGACACAAAGAATGTCACAAGGACATCTTGCAAACCTATGACAATAAGGAAGAAACTAATAAAGCCATCTGAGCAATTGTGCTTAAATCAGCTCTGGCTGGGTAACAGATGATCCTGGCAGAGAGTAATCATGACCACCAACTCATGGACCACTGACCCAAAAGAAGAGAAAGTATGAACATGTGGACTAATCAGCGTGCGAAGAGAGAGAGAAATAAACGAACTGAAGATAAAATCTTAATTAATGAGAGAACTATGTAACTGGTAGCCAAGGAACACTAATTTGTTTGCTAAAATGTATAAATGGTAAAAAGTTTTGGTAGTTGGTGTGTTTGATTTGTGGAACACCACTGAGCACCCAGGCTTATACAACTCTGGTATAAATAATCAATGTCTCTCTGAAGTGTGTAATTATTGTGTTATTGAACACCAGATAATAAATCCATTTTTTGGGGACAACACTAATAAGAGCCGTGCCTTGTGTGAAAATACCCCTTAGGATATTCTCTTGATCAAGAACCTTTTCTTCTTTTCTGCAATTGACAAATTCACAGCTGATAGCAAAGTTCATAAATCAGGTCATCAATGGATTTCTCTACTTATTAGTAAATGAATTTAGTTGATGTTCATGTTAGCTTGAAGCTGTCTGCTTTGTGTCTTGAATCTCCAAATGTATCTTCCCACGCATTAGGGATTAAGTGGTATGTTCACTACTGAAATTGCCTGGAAAATAGTTCCTCTCAGCAACATATAAAATAATTGAAGTGCAAAACTACTTTGAATCCTATCTATGACTACCAGTTTACCATTCAGTATCTAATAAGTGTTTATGAGCAAAAATACAGTGTCTGATGTCAAATAACAGTCTCCTCATTGTATTCTTAACATCTAGTTTTTGTGTGTGTGTTTCAAGAGTATGATGTCCTCCTTCTCTATATCTTTGTTTATAACTTTTGTAACCTCAGATTTCTTCCTCCTTGAGTGTTATGTAAAAGGAAAGAATAAAAGATTTCAGTTAAGCAGCAATTTTTAAGTTTCCCTCTTTTCTAATGATATTAGACCCATCCAATTAATAGTCTGCTATTTATTTTCCTTCTTGTCCATACACAGAATATAAAGATTTTCATTACAATCCTCTGTTTTTAATTGGTGATTTTAGAAAACTATTTAGTCTTCTAATGTTAATCTATGTGGAAAATAATTTTGACAACAGTCTTTTCAATGGGTTTCACTCTCTTTTGCTAACTGTGTAGGATTAGATCAATGTTTCATCACTAGCTGAGCTACTTTAGTATTTGTTTGAAGCTAATAAGTCAGTTTTCCTCACCAAGTGACATTATGAGAAATAAAAAACATGGGTTTATTGCAAGCAAATGAAATTAAATGAGGGTGTGTGTGTGTTATTAGTTTAGAAGGTTTTTCTTAACTCATAGGCATATCATGAAGTTGTAAGGTACCTGATCCTGTCTTGGGTTTGGTGCCAGGGAAAATCTGCATTTGGAAATATGAAAATTATGAAACAGATAGAAATGCAGCTAAAATCAAACCCCAGCCATGTGGCAGGCCATGCGTGCAGATGGAGGTTGCCATCTTGGCTGGGGGACCCACCTCCTGGCATGGAGAGGCACACCAGAACCAACCAGGGAGAGGAGAACGCCCTCCCTATTACACAGATGGGGTGGGACTTCTGTAACCTTCAGAAAGTCCAGTTTTTGAAATGAGAGTGTGCTTTTAGACCTACCATGTCTTGGGCACCCAGCACGCTGCTATTAAAACTTTCCTGCTTGCCATACTTCGTTTCACAGGTTATTGCCATTTTCTAAATTTAATAAAGGAGATTTTTCTCACAACATGGTTGGAAACAGGCATGAAAAGACTGGATAGAGGCTTCTGAGAATGAGTTATGGATGTGGCTTTTTCATGTCACTTGACATCCATTGCAGATAATCACTGAAATTAGTTTTATGCACTACTGATACTGCCGACTTGAATTATGAAGGGATATGATGAACTATGGCATTGAGCTGTAGCTGTGAAAATCTGTAAAAACACAAGATAGATGGAAGATATGGCAAAAGTGAAGGTTCTGCAATAAACAGAAACAGGGAGATCAGAGAGAATTTAAAAACTGTGGCATAGGAAGCAAAATGAACTTTTCTATGTTCTTCTTAAAATTAATGCAAGGCATTGAACTAGTGATGTGAAATAGAAGTCTCTGGCAGTTGGGGATTACACATTTAGGATAATTTGTTTGCTCTGTTTTGTTACCTTTGGTGGGATTTTTTGTTTTGATTTGGTTTGTTTTTTTTTTTGGGGGGGAGAGTAATTTCGTTTTTTTTTTTTTTTTAAACACAGTGCTCAAGATGGGAGAAAGAAATTGAGCAAGGGAGGAAGAATACTGCAGAAATTACATTGAGCCAATTCACTACTTGCAGCTATTTTAAAGTGATGAATCAAATTATAGCTGTCTTTCAGGCTTTAAATGAAAAGTTTGTAGCAGTTGATATCTGTTATGTAATTAATCTTCTAATTTGCCTTTTAAACTGTGAGAAACTATGTCAGATTTTGCAATGTTGTGTGTCCAATGTTCCCCCTCCTCCAAAAACCAACCAACCAAACCCTACCTTAATCAGAGCCTTTTTCTTCACCTCCATTCAAACACTTTTCCCCTGGCTTTTCCCTTTGAGCCTCAAGACCTTGCAAGCAGCAGAGGTGGTGTCTTTTAGGATCTTTCACAGTTACCTCCCTTCATTTAGTATAAGAACAACCTTTACAGTTTGTAAGGACTTCTTTCTCGATTCAGCCTGTAACAAATGCCATTATGATTCGTGTCAGTGAAAGCCAAATGTGTTATTACACCCCCAC
Source organism: Formicarius rufipectus (assembly GCA_013399695.1). Classification (NCBI taxonomy): domain Eukaryota; kingdom Metazoa; phylum Chordata; class Aves; order Passeriformes; family Formicariidae; genus Formicarius; species Formicarius rufipectus. The sequence continues at coordinate 50,974 of VXAU01002494.1, read as the reverse complement.
AAAGGAAGTGTGTGAATTATGGTGAAACAGTTTAATTTCTCTTCTTTATCAAGGTAATGTGAATTATGGTAGAACTGTTTAGTTTCCCTGAGCCCTTAGTCAAGGAAGTTGTGAATTATAGTGGATGGGACTGACACAATAAAGAAACATATGTTGAAGACTGTTTAGGATCACATTGTGAAATGTATATGTATATAATGTAATGAATATGTAAGAAGTAACTGGATAAACTCCCAATCTGCGCTGTGTTTAGTATGCAGTTTTTGGGGAACCAGGACTCCCGCTGCATCCAGTATGCTGTTTGCTTTCGCCATATAATACTCTTATTCGAACCCATTTGAGTGTCTGAGATTGTTTTTCACAAGCTCGATTCTTGACAGGCAAAATAAAGGACTGTTTTTCTGCTCTCCTGTCTCACCCAGGAATGTCTCTAGTGGTGGCTATAAGAACGAGTAGTTACTCCTAAATATAAGAAGGCATGACAGTAGTTCTTGCCTTTAAGGCTAAGTAGTGTTGACTGGCTTATATTAACATTCCTTAGAGGTTTTTTCCTGGATAGCAGGTTCTAGGGACGTCTTTGGTGCATTTAAAAACAGATCAAATATTGAACTAACAAGGAAATAATGCAAAAAGGTCTGGTACTCAGTTTTGCTTCTTAGCTGCCTTTTTATTTCATAGTACAAACATACCTTATGTTATAGCTTTGAATCCTTTTATGGAATTTTTTTTTTCCTTATGAAGCGGAGGTTTGGGAGGTAGGGCCCTGCCCCGACTACCCACGCTTGGAGCCAGCTAACAAAGGATGGCTAGCGGCTCTCAATTCCGGCTTAATCACTGGGGAGGACCTGGGGAAGTGGAGGGTAGGGGAGGTGGGGCAATGAAGAAAGCTTTTTTCCAGGTTTTATACTTCACCACTTCTCTGAGGCTGCTGGAGTGGGAGCCACCACTGCTGGGCTGGTGGAAGCATCTTGGAGGGAGCTCCTTTGGCTCAGCCCCCAGCTCTGGGTGCTCTGTGCTGTTCTCCGGACGGGGAACATTCACCACTACCTCGGTTTTGCTGTGGACTGCCCTGGGGGCTGATGCTGCCTGCAGAGGGGTTGCAGGACCCTGCCTTCCCTCACTCCCTCACCCCCCCACCCTGCAGTGTTATCCTTTTCAGACAAGGACGATGGGAGAGGGTCCTTGCCCTGCCCACTGGAAGGGTTTCATCAAGTCTTGCTGGCCGCCATACCCACGTGCGTTGTTGGAGTGCCCTGGAGTGACCCTCACGGCCGCTGCCTTTTGAGGTGTGGCATCGCCTCTTGCTGTCTATAAATATAACTGCACCGAAAGGAGCAGAAGTAGAACACAATTAAAGGTTTTTTGTTATGGTGTTGCTGTTTGTTCTGTTTTAGTTATATATATATGTAGCTAAGAACTGTTATCCTTTTCTATACATTCGCTGATTAAAGTCTATTAGTTTCAAAGGTTGTGGTGATTTAACATCTTAGTTTTCCCCTATACTAAGACACCTTAGAAGTCCATGAACTCTTGTTAGGTTGTGTATGTATATGACCTACAGACTCTAAAGGGGACTCTATGCTTTTTAAAATGTCACCTGAGTAGCAGGAAGAATTTGAGCTGTTCTTTGTACAAAATTAAACCACTAGAGAGAAGTGTCAATACACTGTGCAGGGATAAATAATGTTTGCCAAAAGGATGGTTTTATAATAGCACTGGAATTAGGTGTTTTGAAAGGTTTGAAAAAGCAGAAAGCCATTTATTTAAAATGTATGGTAAGTGAAACTGAACCTTTTCCTGGCATAATGATACTTGTGTGGGAATCTCTATACATCATCACTGAACTGTGTGAAGCCTGCACTGTGACTCACAGATACCCAAGATGATATACCATCAAAAATTGCCTAGAAAATGGATGAAAAGGTGTCTTTGTTCATCAGTGTCCACTGTACCTACTATCCTGGAAACTAACCAGACCACTGTGACTAAAACAACCTTAAATGAGACATGTCACACCATTTAATTCTTCACAAAAAGTAAAATTTTGGGGATTGTCATATCCTGTATAAGGGAACATTTGGTACAGTGCATGTTTTGTATTAACTTTATTACCGTCTAAGTCTTTATGAATCATGCTATTTATCCCCCATGACTAAGCAGCATATTTTTGAGATTTTCTTCTTTAATTTATAAACACAGTGTGTAAATATTCATATGTTGAAGAGAAAGTTAAAAAGTAACTACTGATGCCTAAAATTTCCTGTGTGAGGTAAAGATACCAAACTTTGAAAATTTCTTACGAAACAATGACATACAAATATGAACCAGATAAGAAAAATAAGAAGCAGAGAAATGATATATTGTTCCCTGGGTTAAGTCTTTAAATAGAACTTTTTGGATACTTTTTGACAGACATATGTGCTTATGCATCTGTGAATTTTTTTGACTCAGCATGGAAACTACTGGAAGACTTTCTGTGGCCTGTCAGTGTTCTGCAGCTCAGATAGACCATTTTAGTTGGGCCTTCTACCTCTAAAATCTAGCAGGAAAAGCTTGTTCTCATTAAGTCAAGAAGTTACTGTCAGTCTAACTGGGACTGTGATGTATGAACTGGTCATAATATATACATGAATATTATATAAATGTAGAATTTTTATGGGAAATATTCTTTATAGCCTGCCAGAGGTTTAAAATTTTTGACCGTCCCAGGTGATTTTCTGGTAAGTCTTGCAAATGTTTCTGATACATTTACTTCCTAATAATAATGAAGAGGCTTCACTGATTTTGTCAGAAGACAGAAATGCAGAATGAACTGGCTGCAGTTTTGGAGAATATTCTCCATATTGAAGTTTTCTCTATAATACTGAGTTCTAGAAGTAAAACAAGAAACTGTACTAGAGAAAAACTTGCAGGAGTACTTGCAGGAGGAAGTGAAATACAGCACAATGAAGGAAATGCAAACTGTACTACAAACATATGACACCTGTTAAAATGTTCCTCTTACAATTTATGCTGGAAAAAAGGGCTGTTTATGTAAAGAATTCTAGTGTCAGAAAAAGAGTGTTTTAAAGAATATCTTTTGCAAGTGTTGGCATTGTCATCTTTGATCATGGTGAAGCTTTAAATGTGTTTGGACTGAAGTATGTTAGCACAGTTCTTTATGATTTTTAGATTCTATGTGAATCAGAAAACACTTCAGGAGACAGAGCTGATGTGTCTAAAGGTGAAAAATCGAAAGATGCTGACAGTAATATTTATTACTGAGCTTATCTCAGCTAGCACTTTATAAACTGCTTTATAAGTAGCTGAAGTGAAACATCTGGAATAATATTACTGGAGTATGTTTAGTTCATTCTGTAGGCTTCAACAATGTCTACATATAGTATAAGACATAAATCTATGGGAAAATATGTATAGAGTCTACAGAAAATGAGTGCCTTCTGAGGCAGACAGAAAAGAAACAACTAAGCTGAGGGAGTCTTCAGAACAGCTCTCTGCATGATTCAGAAACATCTTATGCTGTTACATGTACTTTTTGTGTCATACTTTAAAAACTGAAGTCATCATTCTGTGTTTGTGGCAGTAGCTGGCTGTACCTCTATCACTTCCATCCCACCAGTGTCCCCCAAACACTAATTGCTGGGTTTGAGTTTAGTTTACCTATTTTTACCCCTTTGTCATTCTTCAACTTTTGTAGCAGAACAACTTTACCTAGCTCTTTGTAGGAGCTATTTAATTACGAGGTTTGAAAGCATCACTGCTACAGCAAAGAAATTGTGTGACATACCCAATATTCTATTTGGGCTCTCAGAGGTAAAGGGACGTTTAAGTCATTAGACCATCAGTAAAATCAGACAGCATTTGTTAGTGTTGTGTCTCCCAAGCAGGCAATCAGGCTGAATGATGCCCTGCCTTGACTTTAAGGCAATAGACAATAATCACATATTCATGTGAGAAAAGTCTGAGATTTTGTGAGAGCCTGGATAACTATCAGATCACAGAAGGATCCATGGCCAAGCTTGTCTGTAAGCTAGCTGAGTAAAATCATAGAATCATACAATATCCTGAGCTGCAAAGGACCCACAAGGGTCATCAAAGTTCAGCTCCTGGCCCTGCACAGGACAACCTCAAAATCATGTGGTGTGCCTGAGAGTATGCTCTGCTGCTCCACTGCAATGGCCTGTACTTCTGTGGCCTGACCAGGAGAACCAGCAGGTGGTTGCAGGCAGGCATGAGAAGAGAAGAAAGAGAATTACTTTTCAGTTAACACTGAATAACCAAAGTTTGATGGAATACACTGTCGAGTAAGAAGGTGGTTCGTTGCATAGCATCAGAGAAGGAATGACCACCAGTCTGGCATCAGACGAATTACTGCTATGTCTTGAGTCACTAATTCTATAGAGGGGTCTAATTACCTAGTAGTTCCAAATTAGAATGGGTATGTGTGCCTGTGTACATATTATGCAATGAGGAAAGAGCTCTTTGTATTAGTTGTATTGTTATTTCTTGCAAGGGGACAGGGCCAGGAGGGTCCTAGGAAAATGCTTGAATTGGTCTGAAGTATGAAGGAATGGCAACTGCACTCAAACAGCTGGAAATGATTAAAAGAGGAATAATTACCTTCATATGAGTGATTTACTGCTAAGTGTTTGTGGTGGACTGAAATGTTGGTAATGTCTTAAACATTGTCAAAATCATAGAAAGACTTTTTGTCAAACCGCAAGAAACTGACTATCTGTGACCACGGAAGCACCCCTCTTCCAATGCCTCCTGACTGAAATTTGGACTGTGAATGGAAACTTGAGATAAGACTATTGTTTAGTGATCTCAGGTCTGAAGAGAAGTAAGCAAGGCCCAGGGAGTGGTGGAGGAGAAGGGTTTTAGGCGTATGACGGTAAAATCTCTGCACACCAAACTGAAGGATTAAACCCCCATCCTCTGGGAAGACCATGTACACATGGGACGTTCAGGTGAGAGGCAGCTGAGAAGGGTCATAAACCATTCAAGATCCCCAAAGTGCCCTCCTCAAACCCATTCCTGAGGCCTTCTACCACCAGAGGACTGCTCTTGATCCAATCAAGGTAATAAATCCATACCTTGTTGCAAGAGACTGCAAAGATTTCCCCCCACCACCTTACGGGAGGTGCCTGGGTATCTCCTAAACATGTATTAATGCATTGCTTTCTGTGTTTTGTGGGACTCTTATCATCAAGAAGACCAGAAAAACCTGCTGCCAGGTTCCACAGTGGTGATACGTTCTCTATTTTAGTCTCTCTCTGTCACTTTCTTGCCGCCTCTCCTTTCTCCTGTTTCTTTCTCTCTTTCTCTACCTCACATTTACAATTAAATAAAACCCATACTATGATCTTTTGTTTCTGGTCTCATTTGTACCTTAATTTAGGCAGAGGCATTTCTAATAATTTTAACAACCAGACCATAACAGTGGTTTCCAGATGAGCTAATAATATTGCAGTCTAACTAGAGAATGCCCCTTATATCTTGCCTGCTTTACTGGGTGGACAAGATAACAGGGTACGTTTGTTCTGTAGGGATTGTGGAATGGGTGAAAAATAATTCACCCATTTCATAAACTCTTGTAGCTAAAGCCAATGATCAAAAATCACAGTGTTAACATAGTAGGTGGCATAGAATGATTTCTTAAAGGCACATCTGATGTGGTTTTGGCACTGCTACATTTCTAGTTGAAAAATTTTTTAAGCTCTTCAAGTGTTAGAACTGTCAACTGGACTAAATCACTTTAATAATAGTACAGAGATGGCTATACTCTTCTTAATGATAAGTAATGTGTGTTTCTGTAATAGTTTGCTCAAATTTCATCCTGTTTTATAATTTTCCTTTTTTTTTTTCTATCTATATTTGTTGATATCCTCTGCGTCAGAGGTTGAGGATGTGCCTTTTATAAATGGTCCTTCCTACAGTGTTAAATAGAAGTTATCATTGAAATGACTGCATTGTTTTGGAGAAGTGTTTGTATCCTGATCATTCTGGCTTGAAGAGAAAAAAAGCCCTTACATTTCAACCACTGTTTACAGCTTTATACAGATATGAAAATTCATTCTTGTAATATATAGACTTCAAAAAATGTTATTGAAAATCAAACTATTATTTTCAATATGTTGAATACATTGATCAAACAATGACTCAAAAAATGTTCCTTATTCTCAAGTTTCAGAAATTATAACAAAATAAGACAACCTCCCCTTTTTTTTAGTGACTAATATTTGTTCATATTCATGTGGAATCTTTCATAAATAATTCAAGGGAATGTTCAAAATCAGATCATGTATGTTCTGGAAAACAAACCCTGCACCTATAGCTTTCAAGAAAAACAATTGTAATAAGGTTTAGAAAAAGGGATATATTCTGACTGTCAGATTATTTTATTAGGGACTTAAAATTTTGACATAATAAGGCAGTTTGAACTATGGAGCCAAGATTTGAAACAAGGATCCAAGATTTGAACAAAATGAGGGTGCTATTCAGTACCATCTACATAAACATCAACTTCCACTTAGATAAAATTAATAGAAATGTTATCAAGTCTTTAAAATGTTTTCATTTGGTGCAAGCATCAGCAGCTGGCAGTGAAACCTAAATAAATAGGTTGATGATAGTTGCTCAAAGTTTCTTAGTGAATTTCCTGCATAACTGAACTTTCTGTGAAAAATACCATGAATTTATTTTTATAATTTATTTTTCTTAATATTAGGGAAGAAAAGCCAAACCAAAACAAACCAACCAACAGACATTTTCTATGATGAACAGCAAACCAAATATTTAATTTTGTATTAGATCACTTGAATAGAAATAGCTCAATTTGCTTCATTAATTCAGAAGAACTTGCGTTTGATCACATTAATATTTAACTAAATCTTCCTGCGTTGCTGAAGTATATATTATAAGGTATATTTTATGTACTTTCCCCCCAAGTATGCAAAGATTCTCCCCAGATCTCCTATAAACAGAAAAATATGCACTTTGACGAATTCTACCAAATAGAAATCTCGTGTTTTTAACTATTACTATGGATCAGGTTTTAAATACAGAAAAAAGGAACAAATAAACAAACCTGTGTTAAGGTTCTTCAAGTTCTTGATGCAGAAAGGTATGTAATATCTGTTATTGCTTTTTTTACAAAGGATTGTCAAAAAGCTTTCTTCCCTGTCCAGTTCTTGTGATGCCTATTTCTCCTGCAACTTCTTCCCTCTCTGTCCCACTGCCACCTCTGGGAAGCTTCAAGGTGCCCAACATCATGGCTGCTCTGAGCCTTGTAAAGTGACCTGCGGACTTCTCTGTTCTTCTGAATTTTGTTGTTCTCTCACAGTTTCTCTTTTTCTTATATGCTGCTGTTCAAAAAGTTCTGACTTACCAGGCCTACTCTTCCAGTCTACACAATGGGGCTGGACACTTAGACGTATCCTGAAATGAACTGCATGTTCTCATTCCCAGGGTGGTCAAACCATCTCCCTTGTATGTGCCTGCTCCTACCCTCAGCATATAGAAAGGTCAGCCAAAAAGGCCTGACCGAAAGTAGTTTCTTGTTAATACTATGATGTTCTTCATATTTAAAGAAGGACATTTCAGTTAACAACAATAGCAACAACAACAAAAAAAATTAGGAAAAAGGCCATGGAGGTAGAACCGGAATTAGTATTGTTAAAATCCTATTACAACTGCTACTGAAAGCAGGCCCAAGTTTTCAAATGTGTTTGGTATGCTGTAGGAGTATGCTCAAGTTGGTCAATTAAGATATGGAGGATTTTAACACTCTGCTTGGTAGAAGAGGAAAAAATCTGTGGTTGGGAAAACTTGGATGGATTTAACACTCTGTTGGAAACCTGATGATTCTCTTGCTCTGATCAGGAGCTACACTCTCAAAGAAGTGATCAAAAGAAGATGCCAGCTTGAGTACACATTATCTCTGACTACACTGCAAGCGTGCTCACGTTCTTCGTTTTTCAGGCTTCTGCGTGAAGAGAACAATTGGGTAGGAAAGAGGCATGCCAAAGGGTTTGGGATTAATTTTGCAGTGTGAGCCACATTCAATATGTTCAATATTTCCTCTCAGGTGCTCATCTTTGAAGATTAAAGATGATTTCATGTTACCAATTTCCTTTCTTTTGATATTGAAAGGAAAAAAGGCTCTTTTATGGGATTCAAACATGTCTTGTCACAGTACTTCAGAGAGAGGCATTCCAGCAGATGTCACTGTGGGCCTTGAATTACAGCCATCGCAGTTTTAGCTGCTGGTTGCTTTGGTGTCATACACCCGCTATCAACAAGGTTCAAACATCTTTGTAATGATAGTACCAAGTTACAACCGTTTCAAGGTTGCTAATTTCAGCTCCTTACCAAGCAGCATGAGGACAGATACCTGCCAGTACATCTCTTGATCTCAGCAAAAACACCAAGCCTGGAGGCAGCATAGTTGTGATCAGCAGTGGCAGAATGCATGAGGATGAGTATTCCTATGCAATCTGAGAGAGAGGCATGACTATTATGAGCTGAGTTATGAGCTGTTCTGAGTGAATGCATGCAATGCTACAGCAGAGAAGCAACAGCTTTCTGTAGTAGCAAAACATAGGTCCACAGATACTGAATTTAAAAAAGCAAATGAGCAAGCAAACAAACAAAATAACCTTCAATAGTTTTCTAAAAATCTTATTCAGAGGTCCTGAAGTGCATTTTTAATTTGCTTGGTTTATGCTGAGGATTTTGCTAGGACATTGCATAGGAATGCTGGATGGAGATAAAACCAGTATTTTGTAGGCTTGAACTTCCATAAATAAGATAAGAATTCATAACATGTGAGGCAAGACAGAAGAGTAGACAAGGATAAAGCTGAAAGTAACAGAGTGGGCAAGGCTATAGAGAATGAGAAGGAAGAAAGAAAGAAAGAGGAGAAGGAAATAAATGTGAGGAGGCTCTGATGAAGTAATAGGACAAGGGATGCAGAAATATTTTGATACTGGAAATGCTAAATGCTGGTTTGATTACCACTTTTTAAAATTCAGGCCCAGATATCAAGGCCTTTCTAATTCACCTTTCAGCTAGTCTTTTCACAGTGGTATTCTTCATAGCCTTTGCCTCTATTGCAAAGGCACCAGTGAGAGACTTCTGTGGGCTGGGAGCAGTCTTACCAGTTCTTGTACCATCTTGCCCTGAACTCCACTTATCAAGGACATTTACAGCAGCAGTACTGTACTCAGATCAGATCTACTTTCAAAAGGGGTTTCATTTTGGTATGTGAGGAAAAAATGTCATGCAAGACTCTTCTGTTTATGGTGAAAACAGACAAATAAAAAACCTGGAAAGTTCTCATTCTTACTTGGATGTAAGAATTGATAGTTTAGTTCTACTGTTTTATATTTACAAATGTATTGCTTATATGGTCATGAGTGTCATACTTCTCCACAGCATTGTTTTCTTTTAATTATATTGATTTCAGACTGCAAAAACAAGAAATATGAATTAGTAGAAAGGGAAATCCTCTCCTTAGATTTGCTAGATAAGGAAAAACAAAGGAATTATTCAACTATCTGCTGTCCCTGTGCTTCTGAGACTAAAAATCACTCCCCAGGAGTCTCAGAATGTGATTACTACAAGGCTTGAGTCAATATTCAGTTCCCTGTCAGAGTTCTCCAATTTTCCTTTATATATTTCTATAATAGACTGATTTCCTCCCACTCTATTCCTGGTGTTCTAGTCTAAGGAAAAGCTGTGGCCTTTGATAGAGTTTTCAGCTAAGTACTTTTTAAATTGTTGGACCATAATGTGATGCTTTTAAACATTGCTTTGTTACTCCTATGAATTCCAAGGAGAGGATGCTTATTTGAAGGAACCAGTTTGATGGTTTAGGGTGAAGAACTTTGGACCAAATGTGTTAATTTTACAATAAGTAAGTTGGTCCCGACAAGCTTGTTACAACTCAAGAAATGAGATCCAGAGTGAAGTTGTGTTGCTTTAATATACCTTTTATTGCAGATCTGTGTGGCTGTGAAATAAAATCATCTGGGTGATTAATGAGAATGTTTTCAGCCTCTCAGGGTAGCACACATTTTTATCTTTTTCAGGTTTAGATCTCTGGAAGAAAAAGCAACAACTAAATAAACGGTCTTACAAGTCAGTGACATAGGAATCACATATTGTATGTTTCTCCAGATGTTCTCACAACTGACTATGCAGTCCTTGCATCTAATGGTTAGAATATCACAAAAAGCACCATTGAGATTTGTAATTGTTCTGCTTGACATAGAGTGTGTACTTGTAAAACCACAGATGGCTTTATCATTACCTAAGTTTTCACATACAGAGCTTATTTTTGTAGCTTTTGCTAGGTGTGTATTGAGATTGTTCTGTGAGGTAGAAATCTGTATATTGTACAGCTAAAAACAAGGAGTTTGAATTTGCTTCTCACTTCTTGCTTTCCACAGCACATGCCCGTAGGAGAATCATCTCTGCTGGAAAAATTTTCTTGCTTCACTAGAGCCTTCTTGGTAGAGAGATGTGCAGAGATGGGGGTTAGGGTTGTATTTGCTTGTGTGGTTGTCCCCCACTTATGAAAATCCTTAATGACCTCAAAGGAATGGCAGGAGTTAAAGCCATCTGGCAGCAGAATTTATGTGTGCACAGACTACATGTGGAATTGAGTCAAGAAGGTGAAATGATTTCCTGATTTGCCTTCCTCTATTTCTCTGTCATGCAGCTCCATCAAGATGTAGTCTCACAAGAGCCTGAGTTGAGTCTGAAGAAATCCATGAAAACAGAGTGTGATTTGTGAGTTTTTTATGTTGTAAAGGTCTATAAATATTCAACTTCACTTTTAATGTTCCTAGTGACCAATTTGCTATAAGCTTTACCTTGAAATTCGTGACGTTTAGTGACTCTTTATGAGGATTATCAATAGGAGCAAGAGAACAGAAGGCTTGTTGTTTCATCCTTAGCAGTATTAGGCACTAGATGCTCTTAAAATTTTCTTTTATCTTTTGAAAACATGCACAAATTTGATTCCCCTCCCCAGAAACTACCTCTGAGATAAGGAAGGAAAAGAATCAGGCTTTTGAAACCTATAGCCTGCCTGTTCACCTTTTAACTCAGCCACTTAATGACTACGGTAATGTATTATTACACCAGATTCTCCACTGATCTAAATCAGCAAAGCTGCAGTAGCTTTAATGGAGAAGGGACATTTTGTAGCACCTGGAGATGGGACTCAGGGTATTAGTTAGTCTAGACCATTATCTTAATTGTTTAATTTGTGCATTTGAAAGGAGGCTATGTGCAAGGTATCTGAGTTAATGGTGAAGGAGTAATCATAACACTTCAATTTCCAGATTTTTTAGTGCTTGATTTTTCAACTGTAATGTTGCTTTGACTTTTTTGATTTTTCTTGCTTTGTTTTATGGCTCTCAGTCCTGGTATCTCAGATCTCCATGCCATTGCTGGACTTGGCCTACTGTAGAACAGATCAGGACTCCTGTAGGGTGCCAGATTTTCCTTTTTAAAGAAACTGAGTTATGCTGATTTAGACAATGCAATTCTAGGCGCTTTCCTCATGCACTTTGTCATAGAAACCTTATGCCAGAGGTTCTCAAACAGAAAACCTTTGAGTAAAGCTACTTTGGAGCAAGAAGAAATAGACTTGCCAGTAATACAGTGCCATGGGAAATGCTGCTGTAATTCAAGTTTACTCAGCTTTACCTTTGTAAATCTCTGTAATAGAAGCTTTGTATGTTAGTGCAACCATTTTAATTTATGTTGTTTTGAAACTAGGTAATCAGATTGCCAACTTTAGTGTTATCATTTCTCCATAAATGTATTTTGCAAAAGTATGCTTAAAATCATCAGAATTGATTCTTCTGAGCGGCATTGTAAAAATAACAAGAATTACTTTTTAGCCTGCCAGCCCAAGTTGTTTGGGAAGCCTGTAAGCTCAGGTGCAGATAAGTGGAGACTTGCACAATGGTAAAAAACAGGCAGTATTTAAATGCCTTTAGGTGAGCAGTGGACAACATTGCTGTCAAAATGAGAAAACGAATTCTTCCTTTACCTAAAAAGTTAGCTCTGAGGTAGGTGGATTAGCAAGAGTTCACCTCACTACTTCCACTGATGGATCTCAGTAGGGGATATTCTTGCATAAAACCAGCTTGATAGCCTAGGTGAAACATTGGCAAAATTACTTTTACTACTCAAGTATTTGCAGGTTTTTACATTCTGCCTTACTCCTGTGCCAATGTGCAGGGACCTCAAAGGACAATCTGTTGTCTATGTCATTTTCTCCTCTGAATCTCTCCTACTTCACTGTGGCTTTGCATAGAGTGAACTGGTATTTAAAATTTGGTGCAATGACTATGGTAATCTGATCTTGGACTATCACATATGGCATTACTAGCATGAGATAAAATTCTGGTGTTCAAAAGACATGTTGAAGATTTCACATGTCAGAGTGTCCAAGGTAGTCTGGAAATTCAATGCCCTGTTGGGCTTGTTAAATAACACCATATTATTTGCGCTTCAGCTATGCATGAGGTAAGATCCTCCTTTTTTTTCCCTAGCAGTCAGAACATTTTGTTATGATAGCAACACAAATAGGAGGAATTTTTTGTTTTCTCAGCACTTATGTATAACTTAGAAGTGCCTTCAAATTTTTGTATGTATCCTCAAGACACACCTTGTTGTTGAACCATATGAAATGTTCTAAAATAAGTTTATGTAGTAATGTTGCAAATTTTCTTTTTGAAAGTTTGTTAATAAGATTTTCACTAGTTTTATTGTAGCTAGTAGCTACAATAGCCTTGTGGCTGAACAATGCTACTGCTACTTTCTGCTACTGCTGTATATTAGTTTTTCCTTTGACAGTTTATGTGAATAAATCAATTTAACAGATTAGATAAATAAAAGATTTATTTATTACCATTAAGTCAATAAAAGCTCTCATTGAATTTTATGATCACCTTGGTACTTCTTAAGTCTAGTTGTTTAAACATAGAAAATTAATTCCCTAGCAATTATAGATTTTAATCACACAAAGACTCTTCATAAATATTTGGTTTGCTTTTAATTTGGAAGAAATAGAAGCATCAGCTCCTTGAGGTTCTGCATCCATCATCTAAGATTCAACATATAATAGTAGAAGGTATGGATACAAGCTACTTACTGCCTCTTTGAAATGATCATAGTGCTGGAGTTAAATTAGAAGTGCCAAGAAATTTAGGTGAAGTATTATCCTTTAATGAAGGGGAAGCCTGCAGTGTGCAACCTGCTTCCTACTTATAAAAGGAGTGATAGGGAAATAGTCTACCCTCCCTGTAAAGACTGAGAAGCCTGGTTGAGGTCATGGTTGAAATCCTCACCACTGTGCAATATTAAATGATTCATGATCTCCTCTCCAGATGCCAGTGAAATATTTAATTATGTAGCAGTGGTGGCATTAACATTGGTGTTAGAGAATGATTACAGTCTTTAATTGTTTTTGGGTTAAAGAAAAGTTAATGCAAAAGTTCAGCAGGAACTGGGTGGTTTGAGTGGTAAAGGAGTAAGGCCTGGTACTCAGCTAAGTTATATCTCCATGCAGTTCTGAGACAACACTAGGCAGAGAAATGACAGGGAATAGGGCAGGGAAAGAAGGGGAATTAGTAGCGAACTTTGACGCTCAGGACTGTTTTGAGTTAGCAGTTCCACTGGAGAAACAGACTGTATTCTGGTTCTGAAATCTCTCCATTTTTATAACTAAAGAAATGAACTTGAAGTTTTAGAAAATATATTAAAAAATATATTGCATATATTTCATGTATTGATAGCATATGTACTTCTATGGAATTATTGTATGTGGATTATTTTCTCTCTATTGAAAAAATTGACTAAAACAAGGTGCTAAAAATGAGCACCTGGAAATACAAAAGAAGAAATTGCACTTTGTTTATGACTGAAAGATAAGGCTGTGTGCAAAGCTGGTCCAAGAGGGGTTCCCATTGCCTTTTTTTTTCCTTTTTTTTTT
>VXAU01002494.1:0-29817 GCA_013399695.1 Formicarius rufipectus | reverse complement strand
AAAATCAGTCTGGAGGAGAAAAGACAACACAGAAAGAATTGTGCCTCGCCAATACCACCTACGGAGACTTTCTGCTGTGCCTTTTGCAACCAGACTTGCCTATCCCACATCAGCCTTATCAGACATCAGTGCACTTGCAGCAAGCATGGGTAGAGCCCTTCCCAAATCTTCATTCATGAAGCCTAGGCATGATTATGATGTTGATGAGAATGATGATGACAATCTATTTCATTTTAATTTGATTTGGCGTGTCACGTTTGCTCAGCTCCCCACCAAACACAGCTGTGAGCCGGCTAGCTCTCCCCACCCCACTCCCAACAAAAGGGAAAAAAAAACCTAGTAAAAAGGCAAAATTAGTAAAGGAATATATATATATATTTACAGATATTTTATATATATACAGCTAAATACTATGTACATACAACAATCCCAAACAAATCCCAAACACCCCCTAAAAGGGAAAAGGGGAAGGGGAAAAGGACTTAAAAGGGTAAAAACAAAACAATCTCACTCAATAAAATCCCAGGAATTAATTAAATAGAACAATAACGCAGGAAAGATCTCACCAACTTCCCTTAGAAGTGAGTGCCTTCCCTCCTCTGTCGACAAAGACAGCAGCTCTCAGCCAGGCCTGAGCTCAGAGAGAGAAGCCGAGGCCTAAACACCGAGAGCTGCCGGCTCCATTCTCACCTGACAAGGGAGAGAAGAGAAAAAAGAGAAGACAGGAAACTCCCTCCTGTCTTTATACATCTGATTACGTAAGGGAATGAGATGGAATACTTCCTTAGTTTTGTACCCCGGGTTCTACAGAATGCCTACAGAAAAACTACTACATTTGGTAATTTAAACCAATAGGGAGGAATAAGAAACAGCTGCTGCAAATGATCCACTGTGAGCAGTTCATGAGAAAATTTCATAGAGGGTTTAGAATACACACCTACACAGTGACAAACTGCTCCTGGCTACTATAACCACGACAAGCAGGGAGAGACCAGTTATGACCACAGGCAAAACAGACTTGGAAAAATTAGCTGAATTTACTGCCAATCAAAACCAGACCAGGATAATGAGAAGTAAAACAAATCCTAGAAACACCTTTCCTATCACCCCTCTCTTCTCCCCAGTCTCTCCTTCCTCCCCCACAGTTGCAGGGAGTTGAGGAGTGCGGGTCATAGTCAGTTCATTGCACTTTTCTGCTGCTGCTTTCTCCTCAGGGAGAGGACTCCTTTCCCTGTTCCGGTGTTGGGGAGTCCCTACCATTGATGACACTCCTCCATGAACTTCTCCAGTGTGAGTACTTCTCACAAGCTACAGTTCTACATGAACTGCTCAGGCACGGGTCCCTTTCACAGGTTACTGTTTTTTGGAAACAGGCTGCTTCACTGTGGATCCCTCTCAGGGTCACAAGTCCTACCAGTAAACCTGCTCCTATGTGGGCTCCAATTTTCATGGGTCCATAGGTCTGACAGGAGCCTACTCCAGCATGAGTTTCCCATGGGGTCACAGCCTTCTGTCAGACATTCACCTGCCCTGGTTTGAGGGTCCTCCACAGACTGCTTGTGGAAACTGTCCTCCTGTGAACCTTCATGACCTGCAGGGGAGCAACCCTGTCTCACCATGGTCTGCACTACAGATGGCAGAGCAACCTCACCTCCAGCACCTGAAACACCTCCTCCCCTTGTTTCCCTGTCCTTGGTGTCAGCAGAACTGCCTCTCTCACACATTCTCTCTTCTCTGGCTTCAATTACTTCTGCACAGTAATTTTTTTTTTTTTCTTAAACATGTTATCATAGGAGTGTAACCACCATTGCTGATTGGCTTGGTCTTGGCTGATGGCAGGTCCACCTTGAAGCTGGTTGGCATTGGCCCTGTTGGACATGCTTCCAGCACCTTCTCAGGGAAGCCACCCCTATAGCCCTCTCACTACCAAAATCTTACCACACAAACCCAATACAACACCACAAATAAAGTTCATTTTCCTTGACTGTTTCAGGGTTAGTTCTGCCCAAAGTTACATTTTTCTTCTTCATGTTGTTATAGTTTTAGGACCTGGTGGAATTTTTCTTTCCCCTACCAACACAGATTGGCAGATAATCACCTATAATGTTCCTAGCTAGATAACAAAGGAAGATATGATGGTTGAGGTGGGTTGCCTAGCTACCTTGATGGCTGGGGTGGGTGGGGTGAAGGGAAGAGACACTTGTTGGTTTTTTTTGGCTAGCAGGAGAGAGAGATGTCTCCTTTGGAGAGCCTCTACCCCAGCGAGTTGGTCTCCTTCCTTATTTTCCTGCTCCAACTCCTGGATTTTTGGGTTCCCAGTGCTTCAGAGAGAGAGATAGAGCCATTTGCTACCCGGGGTTTGCTGCAGGTTTCCTGACAGAACAAATGACCACGGTCAAGGCCGGGGCGGGTCCTGCCCCATCTCCGGATCCCCAGCCCGGTGAGTTTTCCTTCCTCCAGCCAAGAACTAGGAGAGAGTATTGCCCATGGAAAAGGATCCCAACTTACCCCTCTCTGTGCAGCACTCCATCGATCCCTCATCACCCATTCCAGAGGGACACACTGAATCACCTGTGCCCCAGGGCAGCTCCGCACTGGCCGAGGAGTGACATCACCACCTGCTATCTGTAAATATCACTGTGCCCAATGAGAGCAGAGACTCCATAGTGTTCAGAGGAGTTAATTGCTAATTGCTTGTTTAGTTCTGGCTTCTTTGGTTTATTTTTGTTCTTCTTGAATATATATATGTATTAGTTAAGAACTGCTATCCTTTCTATTATCATATTTTAATTAAATTTGTTCTAAATTTAAAGGAGGCTTTTTTTTTTCCTTCTTTGGTTTCTAGTCTCATAAATTTCTTAATTTCCTCTAAATTAAGACACATGTGTAGTTAACAAGTTCAAAAAATCTCCATAGTTATATTTAGTTTCCTAGAGATGACCTGTCTTCTTAGATGCAGAGTGTGTTATCAGCTATCTCAGGTTAATTAGGATGGATAAGACATGGCATAAGAAGCTACGATCATTCTCCAGAAAATGAAGAGCAGGAGTCAGGGAGCCAAAAGACAAAGCAAGATGGGAGCAAGGGTGACAAGTCAGTATGTAGGGAAAATCTTCTTGCAGGTCTTCTCATGGCAGCCTGATCTCAGGTTGCCCACCATGCCATAGCAGAGCCGTCCTGAATTCAGTCTTCAAGTACTCAAGTTTTATGAACATTTTCTGACCTTACAGGAACTTACTCCATCAGTAGAAAGTTGCCAAGATCCTTACAGACACAAGTAACAAGACAAGGAGCATGATGTTTGTGTCTCCTGTATGTCCAAGATGACAGATTTTGTATTATTACCTAGTTCAGGCTTTCTGTGAGGAATTGCAGAATTCAAAATTAAGAAGAAAAAAATATTAAAAATACATAATGAAATATCAGGATGATTTTTATTCTACCAAGAATCATTTTGTCCATGATGTTATAACAGGACAGACTTATTTTCATGCCTCATGGGCCTCATCCAAAGCCAAAACCTGCCATTGATCCTGCATTATGCCAGAGGGCTCAGAGAAAAGAGAAATCCAGCTACACTTGTGAAGAAAAAGTAGCAGAATAGATCACACTTCTCTGCATATACCTGAATAAACTCAAAGGTTTTTTTTACAAGTACACTGTAGTTGCTTTAAGGAACATAAATATAAATGAGTTCTGGAATGAAGAAAAACTATTTGAGAAGATGAATCATTAATGTATCTTTTATACACAAAGGAAATTCATATAATTATATCCTAGTTAATTCATAATAAGAAAATTATTACAGTTTTCTTCCTTAAGTGAGATACTGAAGAAGATGAGACCTGGGAAAACAGTGCTTTACATGACAAATTGGCTTCATGTGACAAGAATGAGAATGTCAACATAGTTCACTGATTACATTATGGAACAGTAAAATAATAGTCCATTAACAAAACTGGTAGTCTTATAACAGTCTTAAAGCTTACACAAGAATCCTCCTGATTAAGATATGAGCTATTGATAGTTGCATGTTATGCTTAGTAAATTATGATTTGTGAATGAACTTCTGTTTTTCAGTAGGAAAGTTCAGAACAGGCACCTCATAGAATCATCAAATAGATCATTTAGTTCCAACCCCAAACTCCACCTCAAACACTTCAGCTTTAAAAATATTGAACATTTTAAATGGGTATGGTTTCTTTTAATCAGTATTGCAAATTAAAACACCCTACAATGTATTATGTATTGACTTGCCTCCTTTTTGACATTGAATTTAGTGTTGAATTGTCAGAGATTCTCCTGGGATTGAAATTCTGTTTTCTAGATAACTCTAAAATGGATATGTTTCACTTGCTGTAGTGGTTTGATTTCTTAATTTTTAATGCACTTACTCTTGATTTATACCACTAAATGAGAAGGTGTTTTTTAAAGCAACAAACACGAGCCACTTGGGTTTTTTTAATTGCCAAAATTAGTTGTTCACAGATGCCTGCTTTATAGGAGATGGAATTACTTTAATTAATGCCCAGTTTTCCATTCAAGAGGAGTAGGAGTGCATATTTGCAGTGCTGGTAAGTGATTTATCAGTGTACTGCTGTGCAATGTTGTGTGGACTTTCTAACTCTCCTTATAAACCATATCTTTTCCTGGCACCTTTAAAAGTCAAAATCTTTGTGCCTTTCTTTCCAATCTCTGAACCAGCATGAACTTCAGCACTCTTAGAATAGATATGTTTTAGATAATTCTGTTTTACTCAAGTGTTTGAACTACTACTTTATATTTTATGCTTAGGACAGGTGCAACAGGTCCTTGCCGCAATGAAGGCACAAGTGAATGGAAGTTATTAGAAGAAATCTCTTTCTTTGCAAGGTCCAGTATGTTCGTATTAATCCAGCATATCTGGAAGGCAAGTGTTTATAAATGAGACATTTTAAGAGAAAAAATGTTTTAATTTTTACGTCTTTCAAGGACCATTGTACATAGGTCTAGAGTTGCTCTGTTTAAAAGTTGAGAAGTAAATCTGAGTCCTATGTGTGTTCATTACTATTTTATTCTTACTAAAAGAGAGCCTAATTAAAACAATATTTTAGTCTAATTTCACTGACTTTCACTGTCTTTAGTCTTGTATAAACACCCAGAATGAATATAAAATTAGATAGAGATTCTTTATCCCACTTGCTTTACATCTGGTATCATAATTAATTTCTGAGCAATGCCACAGTAGAAGCTAGTTCTTCCCTTTCTGGTCCCATTTCATTGCCATTAAGAACTTTTTGATGACACATAAATAATATCTCCAAAAATATTTAAACTCACAGTTGAAAAAGTGCATATTTTACACATAAACATTGCACTGTTCACTTTCCACATGGGTACATTTAAGATTTAATAAGCACACTATTTGTACATTTATATTGATGCTGTTGACTGACTGAATTAGTTAAAAGGATGAACCAAGCTTCTGCTCAGGACAGCTCTTGCTACTCAGCTAGGTGGACGGATAGCTGTTGTGAAAACAGTGATGTAGGAGGCTAAAAATACTGGCAAGTAAGAAGTCAAAATCCTTTCTAAAACCATAAAAACTGAATCTTTCTTATAGACACCATTACTGCTGAAGGCCAAGTTTTCCTGATTCCATTATTTCTCTTAGCTTTCAGCTCTCTTAAACTTTCAGCTATTCCTTTGACAATATCTCAAAAATACTGTCTCTTTTTTTCACACTTAGTTATGTTTCTGTGTTTGAAAAGGCAGGGAGAGGTGGCAGGCAGGCCGGGAGAGGGAGATGTTTTTTTTTGGCTCATGGCCTCTTACATTTAATAACACAGACTTTATCTCTGATGAATGTGCTGTCCCATTTCTCTGTGACCTTGCCTTGATCCAAACCACCAGATGACATCTGGGCCAAACGTTGTTGCTTCCTGCTACAAGGGGTTGGTTTGTTTGTTTTTGCCTGGGATTCAGTTGTGTATCTTATCCATTATCCCCTGTGCTCCATTTCTTTCAGGTAAGAGCAGTCTGGAAAGAAAGTTCACTCTGGAGTGCTCCAAGCTAGTTTTCTATGGCATTCACTTGTATGTTACACGATACTTGTGCAGCCTAGAGCAGCTCAATATGCTGCCTCTTTCAAAACAAATTTTGTGAAGACTTTATCTTTTATTTCCCAAGTCCTTACTGTTCCCATCTTTAATGCTGGATTTCTTTCCTTGTTATTACAAGGAAGACATTGAATATCAAGGAAATAGTAGTAGTGATATATTATTACTTTCCTCTCTTCTTTTTGTATATAACTTGTGTGTTGACACTTTCTGATATTCACATTGGATACATAAATAAACCACAATTTTGGGACAAAATAAATGGTAATAGGTTCTTGTTACAAGTGTCGAGAAAAATAGCACTAATTTAATAATACATGATAGTTCACTGGTAAGAGTCACTGATCCAGTGTATAAAGCCTAAAAAGCTTACATTTAGATGCTTACTCAGGACAAATTAACAAGGAAGGCATATTACAAAACCAGTCATGCATATTTGTGAGATGTTGCTTTTGTCACTTAGAAGATATCTTGGTGCAGTTTCTCTTTCATTTCACTTTAGTTTGCTTTCTTTTAAAAATGAAATACCTATTTCAAAAGGTGTTACTTATTCAGCTATTAAATTCCATTGAAATCAAGGGAGAATATTTCCATTAACTTTAATGAGAGTAGGAATGTTGAAAGTGTGAAGAATTTTCAATGTAGACTGACATAACAAAATGTTTGTGCACTGTTTCTACCAGTTGTCTGTAGTGAATGCTGGGTTTTTAAGATGTAGCTGCAATAGCATAATATGCCATCTGTTACCTTCTCCTGCAGACCTCTGTGGTTTGTGACTGTTTAATGGCTTGAGCTTGCAACAATACCCCACAAAATTGATAAAAATTATCTTTTAGTAAGCATGCCAGCTAAGGAAAGGATGAAATAATATGACATACTGGAGTCCTAGAAAAAAAAATCAGGGTGTGAAATGTGTTTCTTATTGTCTTTATTAAAGAGGAGGTTCCTTCTCATTAATCTAAGGAGAAAAGTTTGGATATAACTGTTTTAAAGTTTTCTTTATAATGTTGAAGTTTAAAGAGCTGTTCTTTTCTTCATACTGGTGGTTCAGAAATAAATGCATGTTATGGAAAGAGTCACCTCTCAGTAGTGCTCATGTACTGTGAATGAAGAGAGAATATGACTGTCATATTTGCATCTTAATAAAAATATTTAATGAATCTGAAGGGAACAGCACACAGAGTACTTTTATTAGTTTGCATATATGTGACAAACTGTGCAATTCTAGAAAGCCACTTAGCATGCCTTGTAAAATGTTATTTGTATTAGCTGTTCTTATAATTTGATACCATTCTGATGGTATTTTTTTCAAATTTCTTACTCTAAAATATTTTTAGTGCATGAGTTAATAGTTTACATAAATATTTGTACCACTGCTGGGATTTTTCTAACACTTTCTTAGTACCATTTTATATTGTATGACAAAGCTATCTGGAAAACTTTGGTGCAGAATAACTATGGAAAGTTCAGAAGGATTTGTTCTGCAAATAATTCCACGGTGTATCTCAGTTTCTACTGAAAGAAATGTGATGTATTTGGAATATGAAGGGGAAATCAATGCATGTTTTCCATTCAAGTCTGTTATGAATCCTTAAACAAAGAATATAGCTCCAGAATTCAGCTCTGTAGGAAGACTTCTCAGCTATTTTGGCTTATGTATTTTTGATACTCTTTTTTTGTCACAGTCTGCTGATATGATTTCATTGCATTTCATTCTCTGCCTGCACCATTTGGCTTGTAAATTGTCACTGGAGGTGAGGACAGTTGCTGTAACCTGTGTTGGCCTGGTAATGTAATTTGATGTGTGGGTATCTGCTGAGGTAGCCCTATGTTCTTATTAATAATAGGACAGAAGAAAATATCTCTATGAAAAATTCTGTCTAAATGTGTTTAGAAGTCTTGAATGCAGAGGGAGGTTCTGCTTCTTGAAAATGTCTGCTTGAGCCAACAGGCCATTAACTCAGAGAAGGCTTTACAAAACCAGCTTTGGTATATTTTCTCACTCCTGTAATAGCACCCTTTGTGTTTCCTTTCAGTGGAAGATCTCTACATAACAAAATTCTCCCTTTTTTTGGCATTCCTCTCAAATCCTAAGGTCATAATGAGGTCATTGAGAATTTAAGCTTCAAAATAAATTATTTATCAGCTATCTTTCCATATTTAAACAGCTCAGCTGTTTTTTAATTGTCATGTATGTAAATCTCAGCACCCTGGAAGTGAGTTTGATAGCAATGTGATAATGACAGGTTTGATCCTACCGCAGCTAAACAGAAAGTCTAGTGATTTTTGGATCTTCTTTTTCTTTGGCAACTTTATTTTTCAGCAGCTGCATAAAGATACAATAGAAGTGCTCCACGAAGGTTATAAAGCTTGACCCAAGTTTATATTTCCATTTCATTTGTGTTAGAAATGTAGAAGCTAACCTTGGCCACTGTGTCTCCTGAGACTACTTTAATTGTGCTTTTCTTAACGACAGAAGAAAATGACAGTCTGCTAAGGTAACTGAGCAGTATAATATCGGCAAAATACCTATGTTTGAAATTGCAAGAAGAAAAGTAATAAATAAACTTAAAAATTGGCACATTTTGTCAAAGGGAGAAATGTGAACAAGTCTGGTGGAAAGGGAGAAATGTGAGCAAATTAATTTCTGCTGAAAAGTTGTCCAGGTAAGTAGTTTGTGTATATTTGTGCATTGTGTATGTGTACATTTACATTGGTTTGATCTGGTAGAACGAATACCCATATTTGCCAATATCTAGCGACCTACTCCATTTGAATAAATAATTCTGACTTGAGAGAAATGTAGTTTCAGAATGAAAGGAGTTTCTTCAGGCCATGATTTATCTGTTTTCATCAAGGTGAGTGGGGAATAAAGAAGAATAGAGATAAGTTATTTCTCCCCTCCTTGTCTCTTAGAATTTTACTCCTCTGAAGTGCAGTCCAGGAGTGGATCAAGATAAAGGGCTGAGTTTACAGCTAAATGGTCAGGGGCTCAAAACCTGTGAGAATTGAGCATACCAGGAACAATCAGTGTCTCTCCACTACTGCCTGTTGTCTGTGAGGGGGCTAGAGTTGGAGACTTCATCTGGAATCCACCAGATCAGCTATATATAAAAACGCAATGTAAATATACTGATCTTAATCATTGAGTACAGTTACTGAAGTAGCATCTGTACAATGTTTCCTGTACTGAACAGAGGAGAAATTGTGAAACAAAAGGGAAAAAAAGAAAGTTTATGATATAGCAAGTTCCCTCCAGTGTCTCAATGTGGCAGTGCCTAGAATGGCCTCATATATCTTGTAGGTACATGGTTACTTGGTTTACAGAACCTGTCAGCAGAACATCAACATTTTACACGTCTTCCCTGAAGACAGCAAACAAAAAGGTATTTTTTTCTGGACTTCATCTATGATACTGATGTTATTTTATTTTAATTGTGTGATAGGGAACAAGTTAAATGGAATCTATAGCTAAAAACTATCAGGTTGTGTCTTAGTTTAGTGGAAAACTAAGGTGACTATTTGTACTAGGAAAAAGAGGCCTCCTTCCCAAAAATATCAACCACACCTCTTTAAAATTTAAAGCAAACCTTAATTAGGAAAATGTATAAAGAAGGATAACAGTTCTTAACTACAAATATATATATAAAACCACAACAGAACTACCCAACATAAATCCCCAGAACTGAGAAAACAGTCGTAATCAAACCCTTTAAACTAATGAAGTCTCTGCTCCCCTTCAGTGCAATTATATTTATGGACAGCAGGTGACGCTGTCGTTTCTCGGCTGGCTATGGGGTGGGCTGCCCAGCGACAGCAGAGGGCGATGCTGCTCTCTCCCTCTCTGGATAAACTCACCTGGGCTGGCCACTGCATAGGGACAGGGTGGAATTTTTTCTTCAGGGTACTGTAGACCCTCTCCTCGTCCTTTGCTTGGAAAAAGCATTGGGCTGGGGGGAGAGGGGGCAGCACCTCCTCTGTCGATGACTGTCAGCCCCCTTAGGAAGTCTGTAGCAAATCCAAGGTCGTGATAACTCTCTGAAGCACAGGGCACCCAGAGTTAGGGATTGGAGGAGGAGAAAGAGGAGCCAAACCAAAAGGGTTCCCTCCGAGATGCTTCTACTCACAGCAGCCACCAGAAACAAAGTCAGTCCAGCACCTGGAAGAAAACCTCTCTACCTCCCCCTTCACCTCCTTCCAGCCATCAAGTTGGAATGCCAAGCAATTGGCCACCCACAGAGGGACTTGGCAACAAGTGCTATGCAAAGTTAGGACTAATTTCTTGTGGTGGAGTAGATTGAATGGCAGACTGAAGAAAATCCGGGTAAAATCTATAATTTGGTAAGTTGCTGATGCTGAAATAGTTGAAAAGAAATACAAAAAATGGTTTTGGTTACACAAGTCTTTTGCCATTCGATTGTCACCTAACACTGGGAAGCTACTGGCTATCACACAACTATGAAGGAGAGAAACAGCTAATATCTTCTTACCTTGCTTGTAAAAGGGTAATTTTTTTTATTTTTTTATTTTTTTTTTTAGTGTCTTTTATGTGTCCTGAGTCTCTGAATAAGTGTGAACTACTTCAGGAGTAAAATGGTAAAAGTCAAATTTCTGGTAAACTAGAATAAACTGCCCTTGCAGACTATTTTCCCTTCATAAATGTCCACATCATACTCACAGTTAGAGATGACCAGAATGAAGATTTTCCTACCAGTCAAAAAAGAAAAGAAAATAATTTTTTGAAACTTTTCCTTCATTAAGAATAAAGCAAAAAAATTCCAAATGCACCTGAATGATGGGATACAGGTTGCTGACAGACAGGTGTTACTGGGGAAACAAAATGAGAACCAGTAAACAACAGCAACAACAACAAATTAGTGTTGTTTGACTTCTTTCTGCATTTTCTGGACTGTACATTATTGTATGATCTTTTCACAGCACAGAAATGAATTTTGCTTACAAAGTGTGCATCCACTCAGTGTTTTGGTCTTTCATTGAAAGCTTCACTTACTGAACTCTAATGCAACACTGCTTTGGGTGCAAAATGAATCTGACTGAAATGCTGACTTTTTCCTCTTTCTTAGAGAAATTTCTGCTGTATTAAAGAAAAATACAGGAAGTTAGGATGTTATTTCAAAAGAGAGGGGTTGCTAGAACTCTGGGAGATTATGGTGATTTTGAGCTGCATTTTCCTGGAGTGAAAAAGTACAAAGGCTGTTCTCTCTCTCAGATGGACTTCATGAGCTGTCCTGGAGGACTTCAGTATCCTTAAGCTCTTTGACTGCAGAATGCTTAGTTTCCCTTTCATCAGTGTCTTTAAATTGACTTTTATCCCCCTGAATTGCACAGTATTTAATAATTAATGGGTAAAAATAGGTAAACAGCTACAACAAAACCAACAAATGATCTTTTAAAATTACTTTCTTAAGGATTTCTTAAAAATTGTTAACTTAATCCATTGAAAATACAGTCTTGATTTCCTCAAAGCACAGGCCAATGGAAATCTATAATAACCTTTAGGGAGAGAAAATCAAAATTCATGGGTTCAGTGACTGTGAAAAGACTCATCAGCTCCAAAGATGAGCATGTATGTTGTCAAAACTGTTTTGTAGTAAACAAAAGTAAATTTTTTGAAGGAATGCATTCCTGCATGTAAATTAAAACAGTAGAGAGCATCTCTAGGAGTATAATGATGTATCCCTAATGGATAAATTTATGGTGTTACAGGCAATGTGGAAAAATACAAGTGACCATGTGGTTGTAACTGGTGGTTTCTTACTAGCTTTTCAATAGGAAAAGGAATGACTGAGATTTAGGGAACTAATATCCATAACCAAGGAAAGGACAATGTAGATAGACACTTAAACGGACTACCTTGAAATAGTTTCATACATAATTCTTTTGTCATGTCATGTTTAACTTCAGTTGAAGAACTGAATTGATTGAAATTAGAATATTGAAATAAACATGATTATATTAAAAAAGGAAATGTGAGACTGATAAAAGGAAACATTTTTCAGTATAACTTTTGATTAAACTTTAGAATTTTCAGGCATAGGAAACTATTGAGGTCATGAACATAATATTTATGAGGTGATAATGTATTTATTTATTTACTAGATATCTGTAGGTGCTCTAATTAATGACAAGTGCTTCTGGAAGGATTTCAAACAGATATTTGTGGGAGATAAGGTTTGGGAGCACATTATTCTGCATCTTCTACATTGTTCTGGAAGAAGAATCCCATTGACTTAACTTGTTGGTATTGCACTGAAGGTCAACAGCCCACCATCCAGGATGTACTCAGCAGTTTTTGGGATGAGATTGTTCCCCTTCATTCAGCACAGGTGAAACCATACCACGAATGCTGTGTCCAGTTTTGGGCTCCTCACTACAAGAGAGACATAGACATAGTAGTACAAGTCCAGTGGAGGCCACCAGAATGATCTGGGGCCTGAAGCAGAAGGTGTATAAGGAGAGGCTGAAAGCCCTGGTTTGTTCAGGCTGAGGAGACAAAGGGCAGATTTTACTGCTGTTTACAAATGCCCAGTTTAGAAGAATAGAGAATGGAGTCAGACTCTTTCAGGACATAAGCAGTAATAGAACTGGAGCAGCAATTGGAATGTGGGAAATTCTATATTGGTGAGTTTTGATGGTTATTTTTTTATTTAACCATGAATGTGTCAAATATGACCTCACATGTGAGGGTGGAATAGCTTGTTTGCAGAGGCTGTGGTATCTCCACTCTTAGCAGTACTGAAAACGTGATAGGAGATGGCCATATAAGCTGATTATAATTCATAGTTAAATGAAAAACATATAGAAAATACTTTGAAAATATTTTGTGGCCAGAAATTAAACTATTTGTGACATTTATCTTCATGATTAGTATTTGTTACTTATGAATTACAGAGAAAATGTAAAATGTTTCCAGTCTCATACATTTTCAGGGGGTTTTATATCTGGTAAGACGATTTTAAGCTATGATTTTAAGGCAGTTGTTTGCTTTTAGTCTTGGGGTTCTGTGCGTACAGACCACTTAAGTCAAAGAAGTAAGGTGAATCCTGGCTGATGTATTATTTGCAATATGAATGTCTCTAAAGCTCAGTGCTAACTCGTTTGAAAGGCCTGTATATGACTCTTTTTCTTATGATAAAGTGTTCTAAAGTGCTTAAAAGATTACATATAGTGATGTCAGCCTTGTTCTTGCCTATTATACTGTAATTTCCTAAGTAATCTCTTTTAAAAATAATACTTTTGTATTAGAACTTGCATTCATTCAGAAATCAGTTGTAAGGTGGTTACATTAAGAACTGACAGAACACATCTTTTATAATTCTGAAATTGTGTGCATATTATATTATATTTGGCTTCATAACACCTTCAGGTAATTTTAAAATATAATCTTTCAATAGTTCTGTCACTCAGTTGTCTAACAAGTTGCTCACAGCATAATGACATTTATTCTTAGTGAGAGACAGAAAAGCCACTTCCATGGGGTTTATACCTCCTTTTTTTTCTGAATAATTTTTGTTAGGAAAGAATGTAAGTGAGGGTTGATGCCTTTGGAAGCTGGTTGTGGAGTGATATTTGAGAAAGACATCAGAGAGGTATATGAGAGAGAGTTATGGATAAAGAGGTGTGTGAGTTATGCATAATGGGGTACTATGGTATTGAAGATGAGCTTTCAAGTGAATTACTGAGTTAGCAGTGGGAAAGGGGTGGTTTTAGCAGTGGGAAAGGGGTGGTTTTAGCAGCACTGAAAAGGTGAGGCTACATCATTAATGAATTGTGGATTCAATGCAGAAGAGGAAGTCAAAAACAAAGATCATAGAATGGTTTCGGTTGGCAGGGATCATTAAAGTCCATCTAGTCTAATCCCCCTGCAATGAGCAGGGGCACCTTTAAATAGATCAGGTAGCTCAGAGTCCCATTCAACCTGACCTTGAATGTTTCCATTCAAGGGATGGGGCATCAACAGCCTCTCTGGGAAACCTGTACTAGTGTTTGACTACCCTGCTCAAGAAATATTTCTTCTTTATATGTATTCTGAATCTACCTTTTTAGTTTAAAACCATTAACCTGTTGGGGCAGGCCTTATTGAAATTCTTGTCTCTATCTTTGTTATATCACCCCCCTCAACCTGCTGGCCGCACTTCCTTTGATGCAGCCCAGGATATGGTTGGGTTTCTGGAAGGCACACACACATTGATGGGTCACATCGAACTTTTCATTCATCAGTCCCCTCAATTCCATCTCATCAGGGCTGCTCTTAAACCCTGCGTCCATCAGCCAGGACTGGTAAAGGGGCTTGCCCTGACCCGGATGTAAGACCTTGCACTTAGCCTTGTTGAATTTCATGAGGTTCTTGCATTGGCCCCCCTCTCAAGCATGTCCAGGTCCATCTGGATGGCATCACATCCTTCTGGTTTGTCAACTGCACCTCTCAACTTCATGTCATCAGCAAACTTGCTGAGGGTGCACTTGATCCCTGTCTATGTAATTGATAAAGATCTTAAACAACAGTACTGGTCCCAGGAGAGATCCCTGAGGGACAACACTTGTCACTGATCTTCATCTGGACATTGAGACATTGACCACTAGTCTCTGGAGGTGACCATCCAGCCAGTTCCTCATCTACCAAACAGACTCTCCATCACATCAGTCTCTCTCCAGTTTGGAGAGAGGATGTTGTGGGGGACACAGAGGTCCAGATAGATGATACCAGTAGCTTTTCCCTTGTACACTCCTGTAGTCACTCCAATATACTCCAAGATATCTTAAGCAAAGTCCTAATCCCTGGTTCACATCAAGACAAGGGAAAGATGAATAGCCATTTGATATTACAAAATATATAAAGAAATGCCACACGTACAACAATGAAGTCACTAGTGAGAACAGGAGAACAGACAGAAAAAAAGGTGTAGAAATAGACTAAGTAGTATAAGAAAATAAATTTGAGTAATTCCCCTTTACATTGTCAGCACATTGCCCTTGCATTAATTTTGCAGTAAATATCACAAACACTCGAAACACTTTGAGAAAACACACAAATGCAGAAAAAGGGAAAAAAAAGTACCTAGGCTATTCAGTATAATAAACTCTTACATGCAAAGCAGCTTCCTGATTTCATAACCTTTAAGTTATGTGTATTCAAATAGTTGAATTGAAGCAGCTCTGCCACAGTACTGAATTGAAAGTAAGCAGTCAACAAAATCTGTAGATGTTTTTTGATGAAAATGTTATTGCTATCAAAACTCAGTTCAGCTGTGTACAGAAATGTGAAACACTTGAAGCAGTGTGCAACTTGTAAACACCAAGTATTTTCCCTAAGCTTGTTTGCATTTCTAGCACATTTATGCCTGCTTGTTCTACTTCCATTTGATATGAATACCAAATGTGTGGCAGTCAATTCTGAGGATTGACAAATGAAACATTTCTCTAGTTGCAGCTATATGAAATGCCTTATGTTCATTTGTCATGCTTCATTAAACTGTAAAGGCATTAATGACCAATACAGGGAATGATGTCATTAAACAAAGGCATAAAGAGACGGATCTCTTTAAGAGATCATTAATGAAACCAAGAGATAGGAGACACAAACTTCAGGGATAAATCACCATGATGCCCTGTTTATTACTATATGAAAGTCTATGAGATGTGGAAATAGTGTAGAAAATCAGTAGGGTTGTAATGCTCATCTTGTTTGAAATTAAGGGGTTTTGTTAAACAGGGTACCTCCATTACAGGCTCTAGGCATCACTTTCCATTGCTAGTTCCATGACAGTTAGGCAGCTTCACCCCTTAAAATGAAGTGCTGAATTTTCAGGCTCTGAGATCTCATGACACCTGTTTATGTAGCTGTACTAAAGCCAGCACATCAATGTGCTGTCTCAGAGAATAACTGGATAGTGATGATACTGTACAAGCAGCTTATAATCTCTTTTACAGTGTAGCTCTTTTACTTAGCTTATTGTAAATGCACAGTCCTCAAGTACAGTGTGCTGTAAGGTTTTCTGAAGACAGGAATTACATTTTTGAGAGTATTTAATGTCTGTTTCTAAAGAAGGTGCTAGCAGCAGTATGCACTGCACAAGTGTGTGTTGTGTGGTAGGTTTTGGGAATGCCAAACCAAGTTGGACATCTTTGTGCAAAACAGATTTTAATCAGTGAATTCTGGGAAGAGGGTTATCTGCTTAGTTAGATCATGAAACTTGAGGAAAGAAAGGAGGGAAGGGTGGCATGGTGGCACAAGACCTAAATCAGCAGAGAGTGAAGTAAACCTGAAATTTAATTTCTCTTACAAACTTGGTGACTACCTGGCCCTCAGTCAGGGCCTTCATAAGGCTGGGAAATCTCTTGCTACCATCACTATAGGTAAAGATGGTTAGTGGGTGTTATTTGTATCTTATGAGGTACCACCATAGATAGTGTATTTTTTGTAGTGGCTGAAGAGCAAGTACAATCACACAGAAAGTAGGGAACCTCAGATAGGAGTCCTTCCTCAGTGAGTCCTTTCTTAAATACACATCTCCCCAGAGAATCACACATCTCCTTCATCTGCCTAGGAGCAAGGCTAAGGAGACTCACTCCTTCCTCCCACTACCTTTCCTGCTGACCTGGAGTCACTGGGCAGCCATGGCATAATTTCATGGAGCCAAAGCACCAGTAAACCAAAGGGATTAGGTCCCTGTAGCTCAATCATGACGGTGGCAGCCCACACCACTTCTTGGCTGCTTGTGTAATTTAAGAAGCAGAGCCATTGCAAAAGCAGAACCCTTGGGTATTGCTTTAGGAAAGAGGAGAGAAACAGATTTCCAATCTTACTGGCTGCTGCCACCTTTACCACCAACTCCATCTTTTTTGTGTGACCATGGACAAAGTAGTAGTGGTGTTTTTACTGTTTCTGTTATGAGCAGCACCCAGAGGAATCTGGGAGGGAATGGAAGCTGCCAACTACGTAGTTCAAGGACTAGAAGTAGCATAATGACTTAGCATTGCTTGGACCACAGTGGAAGTGGACCAAGAATTTTTGAATTGTGATGAAGAATGTCACCATATGACATTGAGAGCATCTGCCCTGTTGTGCACAATCTGGACATGCCCTTGGATAGTTCACTATCCTTTGAATCCTACAACCCAAGCAAATGAGTCTTCTTTTTTTTTTTTTTTTTTTAATCCTGCTTTTGAATGTGTAACTCCAAATTTCTCTCAAGGTATATTATAAGGCATCCACTTCTGTCCCAGAATACTTTTTGCTTTGCTTTTGCTTGGGCACGTAAACACGTCTCAACCTCACAGACCAGAATGAAACTCAGCAGACAGTCTCCAGAGTTGTGGGATAGTCAAGGCCCCATTCTCTGATATAAAGAATAAGGATATTTAGACAGGATTAAGAGCCCTGTGAGCAGAAAGACTGGCAAAGCCAGAGGGGCCATAATACTTCAGAAAAAGGAGACCAAACTGTTCAGCAAATCTTAACTGGTGCATCAAGGGATATGTACTCCATCCTGTGCTGGATGCTGAAGAGGATCTGTTTTGAAGATATGAAGTAAATACCTACTTAATGATGTGGTGTACTTATAATTGTATTTCCACTTGCTATTTCAGTCCCACTTCCGTTGCTTGTGTAATCCTTTAATATGGTCTGAGCCAAATGTGCTTGCCAAGGAAGCAGAGGAGACTTGCAACAGAGGCTTGTGGGAACCACAAGATTAAGAGACTGGAAAGGGATAGGTCTGAGGCCAGGACAGTAAGGGTACAGAGCACCCTGCTGTCATGCTCTTACCTGGGGAGCACGGTTTTGAAATCCAGGGTCAAGAGAACCAAACACCAGAGGTGAACTTGAGTGGTTTAAAGGTAGAACAGACTAGGTCCTGAAGTGGGTATAGCAAACACTAGGAACAGATTTGTGTTTAAGCAGATGTGCCTTGAATGCCTAAATCTGTAGCTCTAGCAAGTGAAACTGTCTGGAAGGTGAAGACTTCCCTTTTGGTTTTTTGAATCATAGAATCATTTAGGTCAGAAAAGACTTCTAAGATCATTGAGTCCAGTGATTAACCCAGCACTGACAAGTCCACCACTAAACCATGTCCCTAAATACCACATCTACACATCATATTTGCTTGTGTATAAATTTTCATTGTCCCTGCAATGATTCTTCCAGAAGGTAGATGAAATAAAATTACTAGTAACATTCTAGTACTAATAAAATTCTTCACAACAACAGCTTCTTCAGTATCTCTCCATGTACTCTCAGTTGGCATGGAAACATGACGCTGAAGCTCTGATAGCTAAACCGTAGAGGCCAGTGTTTCCAGCAAGACCTTTATCTAGCCTGTCTGTCTCCAGCTGGTCTCGTGTCTTCAGCTAAATCCTAATTTGAAACTGAGCACAAATTGGGGCAATATTCAGAGACAAAGAAGACTGTGAGATTTTAAATAATGAATACAGCAGGTTGTAAAGAAAAAATAGGGAATAGTAATCTGAAATGTGGAATGCTATCTGATTTTCTCGGTAAAAATTACTTGAGTCCATCAGTGGCAGATTCTGCCCAGTTTCCATATTTGTATGGTAACAGAACGTACTGAGCAACATTTACTTTCAACCTGCTCTTGTGACTTCATTATAGTGATGCCCAGGTTAAGAATGAATGTCTGCCATTTGGATGAGAGTACCTTTGCATGTTTATACTTTTTAAGACAAATGAGTTAAAAATTATTAAGAATTATATTGACATGCACTTATTGTATTTATTAAGTCAATTTATTTGACTAAATATCTTTATCACATCTCATTATAGAAATTTTTGTGAATGCTAGTCTCTGCTACTAAGGAAAAAAACCCCATAGTTATGCATAAGATAGATGTGTTTGTAGGTACCTACTGCCTCTAAGCCCAGAAAAGGAAAATGATATAACAACATTAAAGGTTTCTCTTCAGTGTAACATTTTCACTTGGTTGTTCTTTGACCTGCTGCATTCCATTTTTTTTCCCCTGTGAAATAATAGTGAAAACCTGCTGGATAAAACCATTTTGTTCTGCTTTGTCTGGTGCCTTTTTCAATCATGTAATTTACATGAGAGCTTCAGCACACTTATGTGAAATTGTTGCCCAAATATTTTCAGCATGACTTCGTCTAAGTACTTTGTCACAGAGGTTCATTTAATGGGAAAACTGAAAACAGGTATCACATCTTTTATTGCTTTGCACATTTGACAGAAATCCACAAAACTGACGGTCATAGCTTCAAAGTGTCCCACAGTGGCACAAAAAACCTCTCATTCTGTTGGATTATTGTTTTAACATGTTGAAGTGTATTTGAGAAATAATATGATTAGCCATGGATAATGCTCTTAGCCTCATGTGGTGACTAAATAGATGTTGGGTTTTCAGTGAGTTCTGCAGCCCTCTGTTCAGCCTGATCTTTTCTCCTGGCTGCAATGACCCATGGCACATTAGCATGTGTTCTGCTCATTAGTGAGATGCAATTGTCATCCTGAAAAACATCAGATAGCCCAGCTAGTGCATGATCTGGTTTTCTTTTCCCTTGGCATTCACTCACTGTCACAGAATATCCTGAACAAATGCTGAAGAAAGTTGGCAATATTTAGAACAATTGATCTCTGCATCTGACACAACGTGTTTGGCACTTCAAGACTGAGTATTGTGCCGCTCCTTATCTCCTTTCGTACTGCGTAAATATTTATGTCTTTAGTTCTGAATGTTCCATGTAGTTGGAGGAACATAATGATAGGGTGCTATAACTGAGGTTCAGAATAAGCCTGGCATATAAAGTAGTAATAAAAGGATCATATATATTCAGGAAAAAAAATGTAGTCTAAAAGGCTAAATCTTGCTGTATGGCACAAAATAAGTTTCTTAAATGTTCTAGTAAACCTGTTTGCTGTTCTTGCTCTTTGGTGGCATGGGGATCAGTCATGACAGGGAATTGGTGTAACCATGTCACAAGTAATGACAGAGACCGAGTCCTGATCTTGTTAGATATGAATTAACTTCACTGGTCACAGTGAAGGTGTTGCAAACCAACATTAATGAAATCAGAATCTCATTATAAAGTCCTACAGTGTTCAGCAACTCAAAAAGAAAATATTGTTGACATAGCTAGAGCAGTAAGATAGGTCTGTGCTGCCTCAGCCCTTCCTGCTTTAGATGATGCTCTTCATGCCATCTTGTTCCATGCTTACAGGGCTATTGCTGTTGCTCTTACACATTGCAGTGTTGGATATCACCTTCTGCATCCTCTTTGGGGAAAATGGAAACCACAGTAGATGTAAGGAAAGAGCAGGTTAATTAATAATTAATTAATAAGACATGATATGTGTTTCCAAAGGAAAAAGTGTACAAAACCCTGTTTTTATGAGAACCAAAGAAGTCTTCTCAAATTGAAGTATTGTTTTGTTTCCAATTCCCATCACAAAAGCTCTTATAGGAATGCTAAGTTGGCCAGTGTTGAGGAAGACTTCGTGCATGCAGCTGGGTGTGCAGCTGGAGGCTGAGCTCTGGGTGATGGGTGGAGCCCTGGCAAGGGGCTGTGAACTGGCACTGACCCTTTGCACAACAAAGGGCACGGGGACCAGCGACCCCAGCCAAGTGACTGTGCACTCAAAGAGACAGCAGGACCTGATGACTCAGCAGTAAGACCCCAGACTGTTGCTCACGAAAACTATGAGGATGAATTATGCCCAGAGGGTCCTTAGTTAGGAGTCCCTCACAGGAGAATCCAATTTGAGTTCTTTCTGTGTTACTGAGCTGTAATTAAATTACTTTAAGGATCCAGACATATGGTAGTCTGATATGGGAAACCTGGGCTCAATCTAGTGAGGAAATCTCTGACTGTGAGAGTGGGGTGTGTAGGGAGCCAAGCAGGAAACCTGTGTGTTTACTGGAGCTGCCCAGGGGAAAGGGGCTTCTGTTGCAGCAGTGAAAGTCTGGGGTGGTGGAAATGTGGCGGCCAGACAGGCTCCTGTGTAGTCAGACAGGAAATTTTCCTTAACACTAGTGTATTACTGAGTCATTAGTTTGTCTCCCATGCAAATACCTGGCTGAGCTACTGTAGCAACTGGCCATCACATGCTTGAAATCCTAATGCTTTTCGGGTGAAGTGGAACCTGTTTGTGGAGGACTGGAACAGCAGCACACTTGGCTCTAGGGTATGGACTGCTTCTTCACAGTGTTCACTGCTGCTCTGTGTTGTTTAGAATCCTTAGCAGAGCCTACCTAAAAGGGGAATATTTCAACTCTCCTTTTATTTTCTCCTCACATGAAGTAAAAAACTATGTTCACTGTCTACAGGGTGCTAATTCTGATTTTACACCAGCATAAAGTTAATATAAAACTAAGTTAATGATAATTAAAATTAATGTTATTGATTTAAAATAGTCTAATGTAATGAACATAAATAAGTAGAGATTTATACTAGAAAAAGCATGGGTTTTAATTTGATCTAATTAACTGTAAAGCTTCTATCTATGTATGTAAATAATTCTGCAGTGTAAGATCACAAATAGTTGGATAATCTGACCTTTCAAATCTGCTCTAATTGGTTTCCTGCTGCTAAGCAAGCTATTCTCTCAGTCCCCATATTCTTTCATTTGGAGAGACTTGAGTCACTTCACTGAAAGTAGAGGTCATGTCCTCAGTTTGTGTATATTTTCCAGTTGCATTCAAGTTAATAGTTATCTCTGTTTTCTGACCTGGGAGTATACCCCACATTGTCTCATAAGCATGTTGTATATATGGAAACAGTTAAAAGCAACTAAGAGGGAAGACATGGTTTCAATATGTAATGAGATAAATATGCCCAGTTTCTGTTAAAATCTCCAGTGCTATCTCTAATACCACATTATTCACTGCAGTGTTTGTTCTTAAGCACCAGGACTCCTGCTTTTGCAATGCATTAATGCTTTTTCAAGCCTTGAAGCTTGTAAGTTTTAAACATAATGCTGAAAACACCTTCATCCAAGAGGTGAATCAGAAACTTTGATACCCTGGTCTCTCATCCCATTAGAAACAAGAATCTTTCAAGATGCAATATGCATATCAATGTCCCTTATAATCCCTGCAAGTTGGGAGAAATTGGCATTCCTTGTTATGAAATTAACTTTCTCTTAAAAAAAAATAATTGGGTGAATATGGAGGTCAGAGATAAAAAGTGAATTACTGTATTTTTGCTGCAGTGCAGCTGTGAAGAATGATCTGTGCACTGAAGCAGTGGATACTTGAGAACAATTCAGTTAATACTACCACTTTCAGTTAATCTTACCTTTTAGCAGCATGTCCTTCAATGTATTTTCCATATTTTATTATTTGGATAATATGCCATTGCAACAAATGGCTGAAAACAAACTGACAAATGAAAGCACTCTGAGAACTGGTAGTTCCGCTAGTCCTGTAATAACCCCATTAGTTATTGTCTGCACATCTAATACTATACTTTGATACATAGTGACGTTCTTTCCTTCTGCCTACATGAGTGTCTCAAAATGGGACTTTGAAAAGTATATGGAGAACTAAAACTTCTGTCTTGTTGGCTATCAATGCCTCTTTGCTTAACTGCTTTTTTAAATTCTTTGGAGAGAAGGGGAGAAAAGAATACGCTTTCTCAGAAAGGTAGTGTGTCTTCTGTTTTGAGTTTTGGTCTGCATCAATGGTTGTCACCCTTAGGTTGATGCCAAAAAGCACAAAATAAATGAACTGCCTAGAGACAATTTGGTATTTAAACAACAAAGGTACTGCCAGCATTGGGAAGCAAGGCAGTTTGCACCACACAAACTCACTTCAAAGTTTCAGCAAGAAACCAGGTAATTTATACAGTTGACATTCAAGATTACAACATCTTAACATACATATTCATGGCGTTGTGACATCTAATTATCATATTCATAGGAGATCGAGTTCAGGCAGAACTTGGGGTGGAGCCTTCCAGAATCTTCTCTTGGCACAGTTTTTAGGTGGTCTTTCCAACCTTCAGCCTCTCTTCAGGGGTCGTTTTCTCTTCTTTCTCACTGTGAACTCTCCACTTTTCTTTTTTAAGTGACCTAGCTAGTCAAGCTTGCAGAAATCCTTGGCTCAAGGCCTTTCTACCTCATTCAAATGTCCATGTTGCTCTAATTTATGACCACTAGGTTTATTGTATAGCACTCCTAACATTCTTCTGAGGTTTTGGTCCAGTAAATACAACAGGACAAGTTATCCATCAGGTATCAGGCAGAACAAGCATCTAGCAATTTTCTAACAGAGCAAGGTACCTTTACTAACTCAGTTAAGTCTTTTAGGCCTTGGTCTTGCTTCAAGGTCCTCTGCCTGTCCATATAGCTTAGAAGAAAAAATTATGAATTAGGTTTGTAAGCCACATCTCATAAGGGCATTTGCTGTTCCTATGGCAAAACTGTTATTTCTTTCTCTGCAATTTAATTCCAATCCTTTTGTTATTAGTTGGGCAATGAAGTGACAGTATGGTAATGCTTGCTCTTCATTTTTATCCATGATATTTAGCTTTGGGTGACAGGTTCTTCTGCAGTCCCAACTAATTGCCAGACATCAGAAAATCTGGTGTGATGTCCAGGAGCAATAGAGAGATCTAACTCCTGGCACAGCTGCATGATTTTTGAACTAGTTCATTTCTGCAGCTACAACTCTCATTTATTTGCATCACCTTAGCAAGATAAGGGCTGAAAAGAGGAATGTTGTTGAAAACTTACAGTGAGGTTTTGGACTATAGTAGTTTGCCACGTGCCAGACTTCAGCCTGAGTGTTGAATCAAGGCTGGTTTTTTTTTTTCCCTCAGTGTCTTTATTTCCACTGAATCTCTCCTTGCTTCAGTTGGGAGGGATACATTAATTTGTGTTTCAAAAATACTTTCAGATTGTCACCTGGATGGAGTCATACCAGTGCAAAGTGTAAACAGTGCTCCACAATCTATGGCTCAGCAAACTTAAGAGGCACTGAGGCACATATACGGCTGAACATTATTGAGGTATTGCTAAATCGTTTTATGTCCTTAGAGATTGGAGTGCTTAAGTGTAAATGTGTTGGTTTTTTTCTTTAAAATACATTGAACAAAATGAATAAATTGTTTACTTGCAAGATGACTGTCTCTTTGATAGTCTTCATAATCACATTTTAAGTGTTGCAAGTGAAAGGTAGTGTTACATTATCTACATGACTTCTCACATGGCTTTTTCTCAGAAACAGAGTACAAATAAATTGTGCTTAATATATTGTTTGCAAAGTAAGTTTTCATCTCTTGGGTTAAAATTCTGAGAAAGCATCTTGCTTGAATAGGAAAATATATAAATACAATTGTGTATCATTCTTTCTCGTGCCGTGTTATGGCTGTATGAATAGCACAGATCTGTTGACTACTGTCATGTAGGGTTGGTTTAAAAAAGTGGCAGTTCAAATGTCAAAGTTCTCCTAAATGTTCTCTCTTTTAAAATCTGCATATTCAATATAGTCTTCTAACTAGGATTTTATTTCATGATATGAAAAGAAATATTAAATCCAGAACACTTCTATAATTTACAACAAATTTTAAGCAACTTAAATATATAGTTGGAAAGGAAAGAATAGTTTGCAAAGAATAGCATTTAGAAGAATGTTCCTTTTAACATTAGCTGTATATTTGTCAGCAGACTGGTTTACTCAGGTTTTTTGATTTTTTCTCAGCAAATATTTTTGAGTGTTTGCTCTGTTGATTGTTGGTGAATGTCCAGTGTTTGAGCTCTGTGCCTACAGACTATTGATCAGACACACTTTATAATGTTGTTTTCTTCTACTTGATTAGACAAACATGCAAGCACTGTGGCTCAAATAATTGTGTGGGTGAAGCTGAGGGTTGGTTGCCAGGAACACTCTTTCTTGGGTTTTTAAAATTAATCCAAAACCTTTTGTCAAAAAAACAAGGTGACTCAAACATTTTCTGAAAACCAACCAAAAAGGCTCAAGAAGGGACTTAAAATATCCAAAGATATAGTTATAGATATATGTCTTTCAGCATTTTCCTTGTTGTCTTTAGACCAGAGAAGAAGGTCACAGAGTATGTAGATTCAAATAATCACATCTATAAATAGCAATAAGTGCCTGAACTGAGAGAAGCAGTCCTGCTGAACATCATCCTTCAACTGTGACCCACAGAAATTCCACTGGGTTTGTCCCCCTGATGTCAGTGGGCAGCACTGCATTTTCCATGACTGAACCTGAAGTTAATTGGTGTCTGAGTGCTCTAGGCAGCAACTGAGCTACATCTGTAAAAAGAAGGATATAGTCTTAGTTTCCAATGAAGCCACCAGTATCCTTGTAATGTAGAGGGATGGGAATATGGAATAGAGGAAAACTATTAAGGTCTCCTTAGAGCAAGAAATGCTTCACTATTCCTTATGGTCTGTGAAAGCCTCTAATGAAAAGTAAAAAATAATTAATGCTACTGAAAACACTGTTCAAACAGTGATCAAATTCCTTTGAACTTTTCAGCTTTATCTTATAAGCTCACTGTGGGTTCATGCAGAGCATCAGAGCAAGCATTGTGCTTTTCAGCCATCAGGATGCTAGGACATGCCATGCTCTCAGGCTCTGATGGCAGGGGCCAGTGGAGCTGCTGAAGTCAGGTGGTCATGAGATGGTATCTTTTCTCTCCTCTGTGGCACCATTCTAAGTATGACCTCAGCTAAATGTATAAGCTGAGGCTTCTGTTTCAGAGAGTCTGAGAAGTGTGGATGCCAATAAAATACTTCTCACATTTGATGATGAAATAGTGTTTGAGAGTCAGAGGGAAGGTCAGTTCACTTCACCCTAGCCTAGGTTCTATGTACTGTCCTGGTTATAGTAGCCAGGACCAGTTTGTCACTGTATGGGTGTGTATTCTAAACCCTCTATGTCATTTTTCTCATGAACTGCTCATAATAGACCATTTGCAGCAGATGGCCAGAGCACACCTGACCACTCAGGATACAAACTGGGTGTTTAGGAAATCCTCTGAGATAAGGAAGTTTTTCTGTCTTCACACCTATGACTCAGAGGTGATAACTCCCCTCCGGGAAGCCATTAGTACCTTCACCCCCACCTGAGGGGTCATGTCTGCTAATGGGCCATCAAGGTTTCCAAAAATATGCCATGATTCACCTCGCAGAGTAAATCACCCATCATGAAACTTCCCACCCTGGGGAAGGGACTGGATGTTCCCATCTGAGCCCAAGCGTATATAAGCTTGGGGTTTTGGGACTGGGACCACTCGTCAGGTCCAGAGGAGGATCAGAGCCTCAACAGGACTGTGACTGCCACTCTTGACCAGACTGTGACCATCATTTTCATCAGCAGGTTTCTTCCTTTCTCTTTACTTTTGAACTCAGGAGGGGCACGTAGTGTTCAGCACAGGGGTTGGTGAGCTCCATTCTGCCTGTGCCCCACTGTGCTGGGCTTCACATTCGTTCTTTGTGAGTCAAACGGGTTTTCCTTCTGTATGGATGCATTTATTGTGATCTTTTCATTAAATTGTTATTCTGTTTTGGAATCTCATTCTGAATTGGATTCATTTCTCCTGCTGGTAAGTATATCACATGTACCTAACTGTGTATGTGCTGTCTGCATATTTTTATAAGGGTTCATAAAGTGGTTTGGTACTGGGATTGATGCAAACTGAATTATTTATTTCACTTAATGCAGAGCTTTATAAGTTGTTTGGGAACTGTGAGAGTGTTTGTTCATACCTATTTGCCAAATGCTGAGGCTTGCAAAATATGTGATATTCTTTGAAGTCTGCCCTTTCACAGTGAACTGAAAAAAAGGATTTGGTGAAACTAAATGAAAATTTTGTTCTTGAAATTGGTAGACCTAGGACTATCAATGTATTGATTAATCACCTTGATTGGGTTAGTTGAAAACTTCTGGCATGCAAATCACAAATTAATTAATTGCAAGTAATACAAGTTTTTTAATATAATCTCAATACATTTTTTTTACTGGCATCCTGAGCATCCCAGCTGATTCATATGACACTCCTGTTGCTTTGCTTCCCCCAGCCTTCAGCAGTGGTCAGTTTGCCTATAGAGATTTTCTTTGTTGGCAGGACCCATCATTTTGGACTATTTTGAAAGTGTCTATCCCTGTGGACTCTGTTAAGGAAAAAAAG
Organism: Formicarius rufipectus; assembly: GCA_013399695.1. NCBI lineage: Eukaryota > Metazoa > Chordata > Aves > Passeriformes > Formicariidae > Formicarius > Formicarius rufipectus. Next base: position 2,571 of record VXAU01002494.1, on the reverse strand, counting down.
AAGGAGGAGAATAGTATTCTGACAGTCCACTGTAGTGAACTGGTGTGGCTGTTTACTTCTGGCTGAACACCAAATATCCAGAGGCCCAAAACAAAAGCTTCCCTGTCCCTCCCAGCTGCAAAACAAGGAAAAAGGGGAAAGGAAAAAAAAAATCATGCTGGACAAAAAGTGAGTTTTAACACTACTGAAGGAGTACGAATTTATATACAAATATATATATATATATACAGAGAAGAAAAGGAAACTTAATATTATTATATGCACGCACACACAATAAAAACCAAATAAACAAGGTCTACTTCCCAGAAAGAGGCCTGTGGCTCTTCCTGAAGAGATAGATAGCATGGTCAAGACCAATGCCCTTCACCACTGGAAAAGGACTGACTAAAACTTCCATCTATTCTTTCCTGTATTTAAGCTGATGTCTCATTTCAGCTTCTAGCACTGATAATTTGTGGTTTTGTCCTATCATTCCAAAGATCCAGATGGGCTCTGTGCTTTCATGCCTCAATGGCATTGAAGTGCGCTGTGCGCCAGTGTCTACTAAAACACTATATCTCTGAGGGTTCAATGTGCCAGGCCATCAAATCCAAACAGTCTAGTAAACCCGACTGTCCCTTTCCTTCTCCTGGCCGAAGGCAGGGCCTCTCTATTGGTGTTGCAGTTCTTGGTCAGAGTATTCACTTTCAGACCTGTTCCTTTCCCCATCAGAGGTCTCCCTATCCATACAGAAACGGACTTCAGTCTTTATGCGTCTCAGAGATTGTGATCTTTCTTCTGGGGCATCTGCATTGATTGCATGGACAACCTTCTTATTAACTTTCTTCCATCTTAATTCTCTCACTGGTGCATCGAGCTTAGAAGTAGGTTCACCATCCCACTTTCTCATGTCTTCTCCTTGGTCTCACAGATAAAACCATAATTCATCACGTGTTTTACGCCTGGGCCTTTCTCTTCTTCTTCATGTGAAGGAAGGAGATCTGGATCAAGACCGGGACTGCGATCATGATTGAGCCTGTTTTACTGGTCTATCTCTGTAGTTCCTATGGTCTCTGTCTCTCTGGTGGTCCTCTCTGACAGTGGCTCACTGGTAGCAGGGATTAAAGCTGTCTCTAAAACCTAGCCTATCAGCTCGTAGGTGTGAGGCAGCTTCTACACCTTCTTCCAGATTCCGTAACCAATTACACATCATATCCACAGTCACTGGATCCATGCCTGGGTGTATTACTGCTGCCAAGTTACAAACACATGATGCAGGAGCACCTTGAACAACCTTTCTCCAAATAGGGGTTGTGCAAATGATATCCTCCGGATCATCAATGAAGCTATCATACAGACAGGCATAAATAATTTCTAACATTGTGAATTCTCTCAAGTACTAGATGGCTTCATTGCACCTTAGTCCACTTCCTTGGGGATACTGTTAAATAGTTTCTGAATGAGTACCCTTCTCTTACACTTCTCTTTCAAGTCATGTCCAAAGATTGCGTACGGTTTTCTCTTCTGCAATTGTTTTCTCGAGTTTGCAATCTCCAGCAATGGATCCTAGTTGCTGTGCTTCGTGACCTTCCAACAGGTGACCTCTAGCCCTATTGTCTTGGCATCAGAGCAGCCAGGTGAGAACTCATTCATGAGGCCAGCGACTGTAATCCTTCCACAAATCTCGAAGTTCTGCTGAGGCGAATGATGCCAGCACTTCGCTTTCTTGTCTCATCTCCCTAAGTGAAGTACCGGTTCCAGTACTAGTACTGGGCCTACTGGACACTGCTCCGTCATCATCTAACATGCTTTGGTCTCTTTCCTTCTCTCTTGCTGATCATTGGGTTATGTTTGAAGGTATCTGTAACCATGACTTCCTTTTCACTACAAGAGCAACGGTTACCTCAGGTGGTATAGCTTGAGTTCTAATCTCCATAAAACCAGGAGGTGCCATACCAGTTTCAGGTGGCATAGTGGGAGTCTCCATCTCAGATTTAATCTTTTGAGTATTCAACTGCAACTTGATAAGCACTAGCCAGACCCCCGTACAAAGCAAAGATTTGCTGATTCAGATCAGCATAAGTTAAACACCCCTCCATTAAATGATGCATTAGTTTGTTAAGCACTTGCTCTGGCATGAAATCCCAGTTAATTGGGAGCATCAAACACCCTAAAAACTTGCCCAAATTGATCTACATTCTCCACCATCCAGGAACTGGCCTCTTTAATGCACATCCCAAAGTCCCAGGGGTTTCCCTCAAAGTTTGATCATTTTGGCCCCAGGGCAGCCAATATAACACCACCCTTCCAAATCCTAGCAATGTTTTTATAGCTTTAACCAATAACAACACCATCACCAAGCAACTTAAGTAAGGGTTATAAATAATCCTAGGTGTTTTTGTTATCAACTCATCTATGAAAGAAATTGGTAGTCTTCATCTATGCAGAATTCTATGTTCATATGTTTATGTTAGCATGTTCCCAAACAAATGAAATGTTTATATAAACACATCTCTCCTTGGTGGTGTTCCCAGGCGTGGTAGTGTTCCGGGTTTCAGCACCAAAGTAAAATGTGGCCATTTACCCCTGACC
>VXAU01002493.1:531524-545405 GCA_013399695.1 Formicarius rufipectus | reverse complement strand
CGAAGTCTAGCCATGAATATATATACACTATATAAATTATAATAGTTTCTAATAGTTTTTAGTTGGTATTATCTGAAAACACCAGATAAAGTGAACATGACTAGGTTGCCTGTAAAGGCATGATTTAGGTTTGTTAATCACTATGAGTACCAGGCAATTTAAACACTGAGATTAGCGCAGTTGATTAGAGCACAGTGCTAATAATGCCAGGGTTTTGGGTTTGATCCCCACAGGGTCATTCACTTAAGAGTTGGACTTGATGGTCCTCCTGAGTCCCTTCCACCTCAGAATATTCTGTGATTATATGAAAAATAATTACTAAAATGTGATTTAAGTGATGGAAGTGACACTTGGTGGGAATTAAAGGGACTTTAAATTATATGTGCTGTACATTTAAAAGAAAAAGTGTTTGCTTGAAAAATACACTTGGGGGAAAAGAAGCTTTACTTTCTCTGAAGCCTGGAAGGCAGAGCAAGATCTGTTCTTTTCTCTGTTGGTCTCTGAGTGAGAACTACGGAACAAAAGACTACAACAGAGGCCTACAGTAGAGGATCAGATGGCTTGGATTTTTCTTTTCTGACTATTTCTGGGTTGCTAAAAACTAACAGACACTCTCCAACAAGCTTTCCAAACCAAGAGGACAGAATTTTAAAAACAGAAATTATTCACAGAATTGGTGAGTAATACTAAATATGAAAAGACGAAACAAAACAAATAAGGCAATGCAATGATCATTTTTGCCAAATCCTGAACACTTCACTGATGTCATAAACCATATGAAACACAAAAAGTATAAGCCACCATGAACACAGATACAATAGGAACTCTCTAAGACACTAAGGATGGTTACAAAAGCATAGCACAAGACTGTACAAGTACTACAAGAAGCATCACACTGATCTGTAATACCAAGAAAGAATAGCAATAAATAAAATTAGGAATAAGGAGAACTGTAAAAATTGTGTTTCATCGCTGACTTTTCCAATGGAATAATGTGGGCAACACACCAATGGCATCCATCCACAAGTCAGCTCTAACATTAGAATAGAGATCACTTCAAAAAGTTCTCTGTTGAAATTAAAATGCGGTATCCTTTCTTTATGTAAAAAAAAAACAAACTTAAGAACCTACAAACCAAAAACAACAAAAAACCAAACACAAAAAAAAAAAAAAAGAAAAAAGAAAAAAAAAAAAAAAGAAAAAAGAAAAAAAAAAAAAAAGAAAAAAGAAAAAAAAAAAAAAAGAAAAAAGAAAAAAAAAAAAAAAGAAAAAAGAAAAAACAACAAAACCCCAAAACAAAAAAAAACCAAACAAAAACAAACAAGAAAGAAAAGCAAAACAAAAAAAGTCCAATGACAAGAACAAGTTGGATAAAGGTCTTCACAGAGAAACTAAATAAACTGAAGTGCTTAGTTTTAAATACAAGAAAGCCAAAGGGAACCTAGTTAATAGTCTTCAAAGCGACAAGAGGAAGAAAATAACAAATTCTCCATGTCCAGAGAGAAAAGAAATAATAACTGCAGCAATGAAGATGCAAACTAAACAGGAACAGAACCTCTCAGGTTTTCTAATGGTAATGTTAAGTTCACATGATAAAACAGATCCACAGAGAATTCTGCAGACTCTCCTGTACATGGTATTAATACCAGGCCTACTTGCAGCTGATCTCATTTTCACAGGAGAGTAACTACGGCATCATGATTATCCTTTTATCCCTACTTCTCCAGCTATGATGCTACATATAGTAGCACTAAAGGTACATATACATGAAGTATATATAGCAGCAGTTTGATGATACCAAACTGAATAGGGAAGTGACCACTTTGAAATAGAGAGTCATCCCGCAGGACAACTTGGACAGGCTGGAAGAATGGTCTAACAAGAACCTTCAGAAGTTCAACAAGGACAAGTGTAAGGTCTTGAACTTAGGGAAACATAATCCATGAGTGCAGCATGGGTTGGGATCTATCCAGCTGGGGAGCAGCTCTGTGAAATGAGACCTGGAGGTCCTGGTGGACGACAAGCTCAGTCTGAGTGAATTGTCCCACAGTGGTAGGAAAGTCAGTGGGATGCTGGCTTGCATCATCAAGGAAATCACCAGCAGAAACAGATAAGTCATTATCTCAGTCTACAGAGCACTTGTTAGGCTACACCTGGAATACTGTGTTCAGTTCTTTTACAAAAAAGATGTGGACAGGCATACCAAGAAGTGACAGAAAGAAGCAGGAAGCCTGCCAGATGGGAAAAGGGTGACAGAACTGGGTTTGTTCTGCCTTGAGGAAGAAGGCCTAGGGGAGACCTAACCACTGTGTTCCAGTACTTCCCTTTTTACAAGGTGTCACATGGAAAAGATAAGGAGTATTAGGTACATGTTACACCTGGAGAGATTACAGCTGGATACAGGAGAAAAAATTTTGACAATGAGAACAATCAGACATTGGAGTCATCTCCCCAGGGAGTGGTGGATTCCCCAGAACTGAATACTCAAGATTTGGCTGAACATGGCACTGAATCATCTTGTCTAGACTACTCTTGGCAAGAAAGTCTGGACCAGATGGTCCTTGAGATCCCCTTCCACCCTGATGTTCTATCATTATGTGGTACATATGTAATGAGTATCAGTGGTTAGTGTTGGTCTTTAGTTGATCTTATTCTTAAAACTCAATGATTTCTAGTAATTGAAGGAATATCCTCTATTCAGACTATGCTGAAGAAATATTCTCTGTACAGATATCATGGCATTTCCAGCACTTTCATTATCAGTTTGCAGATATTAAAAAATGCTGGAATTCCCAAGAGAAATCAATTTGTACCATTTACAAATGACACAGTAATCCACTTCAATCCAGGTAAGATTTTCTTGCAATAATGAAAAATAAGATCTGCTTGAAGACAATCACTTTCTATAAATAAATGACAGCAAAATTTCTCATCTGTTAGCCATCTTTCCACAACCAACAGCTAACGTAAATCCCAAGCAGATGATGCAATTTAAAAGACATGCTGTAAGGTGCAACTATGGACTTGAACTCTCAAGAGAAATACTTGCAATACTTGCATCTTACACTAACCACTGCTCAGCTTTAGTTTTAGAATGCAGCAGACATTGCACAGCTTTATAATCCATTTAGTCTGACAACAGTCTCTGCTTGAGCAGAACTGTTCAGATGTTTCATTCATTCCTCGATTATAGATAGCCATTTTGTCATAGTAGATTTATACACTCATGATCGTACTTAGGACAAGTAGCATTTCATTATTTCTGGGACCCATATTCTTGAGAAAAGTAATTTCAACACTATCTTATCTCATAATCCTGCTTTTGTATCAAATCATTTCTATTACACATCTATACTCAGTTGCTCTCAAACTCTCTAAGTGGTTTTAATTCAACATGGATGTATTAAACTTTGCCAGTGTGAAAGGTAAACATTCAAATTCTAAAAATACAACAGTGCCATTTAACTGCAAAAAATACTAATACTAAAGAACTGATGCCAAGTCGTTATCTGTGGAAAACTGTCAGGTTAATGGGAACTTCACAGTTTCTGTCATCATTTTTACTATGTCATCTTAGTCATAAGGAGGTGCCTTTGTCTGTCTCAATATTCTCATGCTTAGAAGACTGTAGGAATACTGACTGCCATAATTCCCACAAAGTGGCAATTCCCATCAGGTAAAAAAAGGAATAACATTTCCAATTAAGAAAGAGGCCCTTAGGATCACAACTGAAGCATAAGAGATATCCATCAAGAGTACTTCTTTTTTATTTACATTTTTAATATTTATCTACTTTTTTTGTAGATAAATGAAACTTAGACTTTAATAAACACTGGGATGTTTTTCTTCACTTTTAAATGGGCCAATTATATAAACAAATCATCTTTGGTTGAAACAGCAAATAATGACAAATTATTTGTAAGGTTTTGAAACCTATAATTTTATAACTAAATGTTTTAACATTTACTGGGGAAAAAGGTCATAATTACAGTTTACTAAATAATCTTTTTCATTCTATGAAAACATGTACATAAGTACTTTGCTAGCAAAACATTGAGTTCCCCAGTAAAAAAAAAATCATCACTACCACCTCCAAATAACATTAGGTTTTAGAGGTAGGAAATAAAATAGAGGCGAGTTTGTACTGGGACCCTAGTGCTTGACATTACAGTCACAAGTGGAGCTGGTCTGCAATATTTAATAAACTACAATAAAAAAGAATAACAGGTAATAATGGACTGTTTCTGTGTCTTCTCTTACTTCAATTTCAATTTACTTCTTTCTCATATACTCTGCTTAAAGTACACCAGCAGTAATAAAAGGAAACTACTTCCTGTCTGTACTAACAAAGTAACAGATTTTTTTCTAGAAAAAATTATTTTCAACTGATCTCAACATATAAAAACTTGATTCTTCTAAACAGTATGCCCACAGTCATATTTGGTAACACTGGCAGATTAGTTTTGAAAAAATTAAATACAATAGCAAGCAAAAGTCAAGACCTGTCAAGGAATGAAAAGCAGAGCTATTATCTTGGCAAGTTTTTGCTTTGTTAGTGGGCCTCAGTACCAATTCCTTCAAATGTTTAATGACTTTCACAATGAAAAGCGAACCTTTCCTCACCTACCTGCCAAAAAAATAATAAAACTTAAAAAAATTATTAACAGCAGATTTTTCTGAACTAAAACACAAGCCTCCAATCCATTCTACTCAAAGACACTATTTTTCCTTTACACTGCGTTCAGTAACCTCTTCCTAGCTACTGCTCATACAATGCCAAACTTAGCAAAACCATCTTGTGTCTTAACTAGTAGGGGAAAAATAAGAAAATCAATCTAAAATTTCCTTAAGAAAAAAATAATAATTCTTTCTACAGAAGAACAAAGCCAATCATTTGATTATATTATTCTCAGCTTCTTTAAGCAAATAACTAGAGATACTAGACAGCAGTGCTCAGCATTACCTAGAAGCCATAATCATATGCTAAACCAATTCTTGTTTACACAACAAATATACCCAGTCTAATCCTCTCTCAAGTAGCATTTAGGACTTGTACAGAAAGGTGTCCAGCGAAACTGCAGTAATCATAACAGAGTTTTATAGACCTTTTACTGAGTCTTAGATTACTTTTTTGTAAAATAAACTAGCCATCCATTAACATTTCTAAATATCTGAAACCTTAATACAGTAACTAGATTTCTTCCCCCATCTAGATCTATAAAACATCAATGAAACCTTTGTTTTATGTAATACCTTATTGGTTCATTTGTAACTTACTTGCTGTAATTTAGGATGTTAACAAGGTACAGTCTAAAAAGCCAGTACTTGAAAGTGTTTGTTGTGAAGAGAACGTAAACAGAATTGAAATAGAAGTCAGTACACTGATGAAGAATTCTTAAGTGTCACCAGTAGCAAAAATAATCTTCCACTCCACCTAGTAGAGAAAAACTTCTCCAAATATATCTTTAGTCAAAGTGGAATGTGAGGAGGGAAAGGAATTTCTAAAGATACAGTCCCAGCTTGGTAGGAAATGGTCAAACTATACCTTAATTCAAGATGAAGGTATAACAAAAAAACAAAGCAGAGAATTGTACAGAGAAAAGAGTTGAGAACAAGATTTCTAAATACAGCAAAAACATCTAAGCAAATTAGAAATAGAAGCCCAGGAAATAAAGCAGATATTTGAAACAGCAGCAGCAATTATTATATCTAGAAATGCTACATCACTTTAACATAAATGACATCCATTACTTTCTCTGAAAAAGTTGCATGTTCAGTTTCAAGGAAGTAATGCACCTGTTTCTCATCTGTAATTGTGCTCCTGTAAATAATTTTGCTATGAACATAAAGTGTTCACAGTAAATTATTTTTATCATAAATTTCCACATGAAACAAAGAGAATTAACACCAAACAACTTCTACTTTTTACTCAATGTGAAGATAGAAAAAAAAAATCAGTGCAAATTGTGACACTAATTCATGAAGTTGTTGCTGAAATGAGCACAGGGGCATCATCTTGCTAAGGGAAATCCAGACCTCTATATTGTTCTTACACAGCTGCTAAAGCACAGCCACTGGTCACTACATTCCCTTGCACACTTCTTTCCCTACACAAAGCATTTGAAAACAAATAGGCTATAATATCAAGTCTTTCTCTTCTACCACTCTGAAGCATGATCTTTAAGAACAGAAACATTAGGAGAAGGATCACAGAATCACAGTATCATAAAATTGTTTACATTTGAGAGGACCTCAAAGACAACAAGTACAACTGGACACTCCACCACTAAACCATATCCTGAAGCTCCACAAGTCTTTAAAATACCTCAAGGAATGGTGACTTAACTCCATTCCTGGGCAGCCTGTTCCAGTGCCTGATGAACCTTTAGATGAAGAAATTTTCCTAATACCCAATCTAAGCCTCTCATTGAAGTACAACCTGAGGCCATTTCCTCTTGTTTTTTCTGTTGCTTGTTATCTGCAAGAAGAAACCAACAACCACCTCAATACAACCTCCTTTCAGGTAGTTGCAAAGAGCAAGAAGGTCTCTCCTTATTCGTGATATGCTGTGTTGGGTTCACGTCAAAATTTTCATAGAGAGTAAACTGCAAGAGCGTATCCCATGGATACACCGAGAAGTGAGCTGCAGCCCATGGAGAGCACACACATTGAATCAGAGGAAAAGTATGGGGAGGAAGAAGTAGCAGAGAGGAATTAGATTGACTGTAAGGCTGAAGACTGTAGTATTGAAAGAAAAAGTAGACACAGAGAATGTTATCCAAATTATATTGAGAAATCTGAAATTTGATATGGTATAGTACAGTTTCAGATGTAAAATAACGCATGTTCAGTTAGCCAGCAGTAATTACTGTCATACACAGAACCAACAGAATTTGTGACAAACCGATGATCTCTGCTGGCATTTGGTCATTGTTGATTGTGATAAGGAGAAAAAAATGTGCAAATTTAGTTTGATAACATAATGACACTGAAGCATACAAAAAAAAAATTACAAGAAAGTTATCTGAATAAATAGTTTCAAATTATTTCATAAATGGTAAGACACAATTAGTTGATACAGGAAGAATTTTGCTTTGTGAACAAGTACTAGAAAGTGCCATATCTACTATATATAATTACCATAAACAATTTTACAAAATCAACAGAAACAAATTGCATTTTATTACTCTAAAAGTGAAGTTACACACTTTTTCAAGTGCTCCAAGTACCTTCTCATCTAAACCACTGAATTATAGCAGGGCTCGCAACTATCATAGTTGAGATATCATAGGATATTTTGAGTTGGAAAGAACCCATGAGGACCATCAAGTCCAACTCCTGGCCTTGGACAGGACACCCCAAGAATTACACCCTGTGCCTGAGAACATTGTCCAAATGTTTCCTGAACTTAGACAGGACTGATGCTGTGATCACTTTCTGGAGAGCCTTTTGCAGTGCTCCAGCACTCTCTGGATGAAAGACTTTCTCCTGATATCCAGCCTAGACCTTCTTTTACTGTTTCATGTAATTTTCAAATCTGTTCCTGGTCTCATGAGTGAAGAGATCGATACCTTCTCCTATACCTCCACTCATGAAGATGCTGAAGACCACAATGAGATCCCAGTCTCCTCTTCAGGTTGAACACACCAAGTGACCTCAACTGCTCCTCACACAGCTTCCCCTCAAGGCCCTTCACCATGTTTATTGCCCTCCTTTGGACACTCTCAACCAGCTTAACATCTTTTTTGTATTGCGACACTCAAAAGCGCACACAGTACTTGAGGGGAGGCCACACCGGTGCAGAGCAGACCAGGACAATCAGTCACAGGATATTCTGAGTTGAAAGGGACGCACAATGATCATCGAGTCCAACCCTTAAGTGAAGGGCCTCCAACTCCCTTGACAGGCTGGTGATGATGTGCCTGATGCTGCCCAGGACATGCCTGGCCCTCTTGGCTGCCAGGGCACTGCTGACTCATATTCAACTTGCCCTCGATCAGGACCTCCAAGCTCCTTACCACTGTGCTGCTCTCCAGTCTCTCATTCCCCAGTTTATGCACACAACCAGGGCTGCCCCATCCCAGGTGCAGAATTTGGAACTTAGTGTAGCTTGATTCAAGAGCTTTGGGTATTAAAAAGAACATTCTGTTTTCAGTGAAGGAAGGAAAGAAAACAGCAAATGTTAACAAGTCAGAAGTGTGCCATTTTTACAATAACACCATTCTGTAGGTATGTGATGGTTTTGGCTGGGGTAGCATCAACTTTCTTCCCAGTGCTGCTATGAGGCTGTATTTTGCATTTGTGCTGAACACTAGGTTGATAATATAGAGATGTTTTTGTTAATGTTGAGCAGAGCTTACACAAACCAAAACCCTCTTGATGGTCTTCGTACTGCCAGGCTGGCAAGGAAGTTAGGAGGAGGCATAGATGGGACAGGTGACCCAAACTGACCAAAGGGATATTCCAGCCTATATTATATCCTCAGTATATAAAATGGAGGGTAGAAGGAGGAAGAGGGAGTCATTTGAAGTTACGATGTTTGTCTTCCCAAGTCATCATTAGATATGATGGGGTCCTGCTCTCCTGGAGAGGCTGAACATCTGCCTGGGGGAAGCAGCAAATTAATTCTTTGCTTTACTTTGCTTGTGTGCATGGCCTTTCCTTTCCCTATTAAACTCTCTGTATCTCAACCCATGGGTTTTATGGCTTTCACCCTTCCAATTCCTTCCCCCATCCCAGAACTCTGTGGAGTTTGGTGACTGGCTGGGGTGAAACCACAACAAAATCCTACACCAAACTGTTCAGTTTTAGTTTAATCTCTTTAGCACATCCAAGATTAATCCCAGTATCTGATACTAATGCAATCAATATAAAAACAAATGTAAGTCTTTTGAGTACTCGGGCAAAAAAATCCAGATAAACAATGGAACTGGTCTATTAATTCAGAAATGCCATCTGATAAGCCAAGTCACCATGCAAACATCGCATATTTTCAGTAGAATTAAAATGAAAGATTGTAGAAAGAATGAACAAGACAGGGAAAAATTGGCTCTTAAAATTTATTTACTTATTATTTTACCATTTCCTTGTCAATTTTATGTTGAAGATATCAACTTCTGGAAAGACTTCCAAAAGTTGATTCTTTAATTTTTCTGCAATATAGGTAAATCAAGAATAAAATGGATTTAATCTACATAATTTGTGTATCAGTTTTCAGCCACAAGAAAATATGTACCCAAGAAGCAACTGAGTAGAGGAAATACTGGGGGGGGCTGGGTGGGAAGAAAAAAAGGAAAAATGCTTAATGTTTAGTCTTTCATCCAAACACAAGTTTAAAAAAAATTCTGGTTCTCAGTCTTACTGTCATAAACATCACAAGGTCTAAATGTCAAACTTTGATTCAAATCATGACATTTATTCTGAAGGACACAATTCCATGTGGACCTTCTTATAAAATCCCTCTGCACTCCTTATACCTCTTGGATGCTGATTACAAAGTATAGGAAAAATAACCAAGACATACTTTGAAAACAAACTTGCCTTCCCCTTCAAGAGAAGAGCTCTGAAGACTAGAGCGCTATCCAGTTGAGACACAACCTCCAGGTGAAAGCAACCTCCTCCAACAGCTACAAATTCACAACCATCAGTTTGCAAGTTGACACACTACTCCAGAAGCTGTTGTGATGGAGAGTTCAAAAAAAAAAAATCAGCTGCTGTGTATGGTTTAGTTTCCACTAAAATCTATAAGGACAATTACTTCTGCACACAAGGTTGCCTCGAAGTGTTCTAAATTTTCAGAGTTGCTGCCAGCAGTGATTAATACAAATATGGTAATACAAATACGTTCACTACCATTCTATTCGGATAATTTACAAAAGCATGGGCAACAATCACGGCCATCATGTTCCCAGGTCTGCTGCATAGCAGGGCTTCTGCATATATGCAGAGAAAGAACATGTGCAACACCTTACCCCTTCATCTGCATAGACTGCTCACGTGCAAGATCAGCACAAGCAGAGATTTTGAGTTACACAGGTTTATTCCCTTCCAAACCATGCACTTTAGGTGGAACCAGTAAAGGACATAAATGCTATGGTAGAGCCTTAAATGTGCCTCAAAACAATGACACTTCTAAAATGTATCACCAAGCAATTAACAAAGACAGAAGTCTAGCTCCTATAGGGGACAAGGTTGATTAAGTTGCTTGTACAACAGCTACCAAATTGCTTACAGACAGCATGGCTTTTAAGATATCCAGAAAACAAACAAGTCCTGTTTAGTTTAATACATCATGAAACATAAGCTGAACCACTGCAATTTATGAGGCTTTAAAAATCCCATTAGCAGAGATTTTCATCCTAAGAAAAGAGCAGGGACCAGTGGAGCCCTTCCCATTTACAATAAACACTGAGATGTTTCTACCCATCTGCTGATGACTGTTCCTGTGTTGTTACAAAGAAATAATGACTCAAACATCGACAGAATGCATTTATAGCTAAGGGAAAAAAATGTAGATGCAACATATTGCAAAACTGGAAAATAACTTTTCTCCTCTTCTCATGGGTCCTCTTCCCAAGAAGGTGGGCACAAACTCAGTGACCAAGCACCTCCAGTTTCTGCAGGCTCACATCCACAGTACAAAGGAAGCATACTGCAGATGCTTAAAAGAGGAGCCATGACTACCACCTAATTAATCTTAGCCCTGCACCTGGGTAAGACAGATCACCAAAACTCATACTAACCTAAGGAAAATTTTTGTTTCTTTCACCACTGCCAGTATGTTTTACAGCAAAAAAAACCCTAACAGGAACTAGGTAATTATGAACCTGTTTAAACTATTTTGAGGCTGAGATGTTCCACAAGTTGTTTCGGCCTGAAGAGGACCCTTCAGGTTAGAGATATATCCCCGGATTCAAACTTAAAAAAGCTTTAATACTGTAATCATCCCCTCTAAAAAAATTCGGAAGATATTTACTTGAAGCAGACTGTATTGACAGCATTATACCCTGTACATATCAGTTTGAAAAGCTGCTTTGTTTTCAGGTTTAACAGGAAGACAGTATAATTTCCCTGTAGCCTGGAACTTTTTAAATAATTATTAGAGTTATCATAGAAAATTAAAAGAAAAGCAATGTATTTCTAATGTTTTCTAATTAATATACAGGCAGCACAAAAATGGAGGCACCATTCTGAATTATCTTCCAATATTTTTGTTCAGTGAACTCTACAGAAAATTTTCTCCAAGGATTAAACTCAATTTTAGAATTAATTTCCTTCATCAATATTCATTTATTTCCTTTCCTGAAAATGTATGTAGTAAAATTTCACTGGCATTTGTACCAAGAACTGGTTTCTAAGACTTAGCTTTATCTAACAAAGACTAAAGATGTTAAATGGGAGACAAGTATTTTTCAAGGTCTCTGAATATTAGACAAAAAATAATTAAAAAAACCTCTGAAAGCTATGATTTCTTATAATGAATTTCAAGAGAAAGGGAAAAAATTGAAAAAATACATTCACTCAGAGTTTTTCACCATGGGGGTCCCTTGTCAAATTCGCACACCTGAGTAAAAACTACTAGTTTTACTTCAAAAACACCAAATGGTTAGTTAGACAAAGCAGTTAAAATAAAAACAAACATACAACAAAACAGAACAGCCAGACAAACCTAGCACCAGTAATAACAGAAAGGCAAACAGCTAAGAGTTTGAACCTTACAAGAGCACAAAACTGAGACAGTAAATCTCTGTCCTAGAGGAAGAATATCAAGTGTTTCATGCTACTTTAGGAAATCAGAAGGTTGTATCAAATGTGAACATGCACACTTGAAATAAAAACTAAAAACACTGTTGACTGTTAATAAAGACACTGGAAAAAAAATCTCTATTATTTATAGAGAAACAGAAAATGTACAGGCAATCCTGCTCACCTGTCTTCACTAAAACGTCGACCAACCAAAATTTTACATTTGTCTGGAGGGAGACAAGCTGCTAGCAAAGGTACCGTCCTTAGCACTCGACTTTCCTGTAAAAAAAGAAAAGTAACTTTTGAATAAAATCAAGAAAGGCTTCTACGAATTGTTAAAGTTTTCATTTTCTATCAAATTCTTTTGACTACAGATAAAAACTTTACCACACAGTAGGAAAAAAAACTGCAAGAAAAAAAAATCCCTTGATGCTTCAAATTGTATTGTTTTGATTGACAGTATTGAACTTAGTCCTAATTAACCTATGATTATCATCTTAAATTTTAACGAGGCTATCAGTACTAAAAACAGTAAAAAAACTTCACAGAACAACAAAGAAAAAAAAATCAGCATTAGCATTAATGTAACAGTTTGGGAAGCTGATGTCTCTGTATCACAGAATGAGAGGAGGGATCAATTCCCAGCAACAGATGCTAAAAATAAAAGCACTGGGTGTATCAAACCAGACAGTGTGAAATGCAAACATCTCCACTCTTTTGTTACTTCATTTCACAGTAACCAGGACAATGACACCTACACTGACATGAATCCTTCAACTCATGCCATTCAGGCTCTGTTGACCAAGCACTTGCCTGTATCTTTGTGCCACAGGTAAGGAAGGCAACCATCATGCCTGGGTGAGGAACACGGGCTCTTCAGATGTCAAAGCATATTAAAGAACCTGTGTGGAAGCAAGACTTCAGGAAGCGGAGGAAGAGTGAAGTAATAACAGCTGAAGTAAACTATCTACTCTAAACTATCTACTCATCAGAGTCTAGACAAGAATTAGAGCAAACTGAGCTTTGTGAGATGTTAGTTTTTTGCTTTCCCATCAAGGAAGGAAAGAATAGTTTTATCTTGTATTTAATTAAGACAGCAAGCCAACAGAGAAAATGGAATTAAAGTTTCAGTTATTTCATTTATCCGTAATGTGATAAGTAGATGTTGGAAAATTTTGTTGATAAATCTGTATATTGTGATCTATAGATCTATAGAAACTGCAGACATCTGGGCAGTAAAACCAGAACAAACTTTCTGTACTTGTAAGAACTACCTTTTTGTAATTTATCTTACGCCTTGTGTAACCATGCTTGCCATGTATAAGTCTTGTATAATAACGCATGAGCAGAGAAAGCAGTTATCTAAAGAAGACTAGGAGCCTTCATCCCGACGACCACCTAGCAACACCCAGACGCAAGCGCAGAGTATGCCCACCAGTTGAGAAACCTAGAAAAAAGGACTGTATAAAACCTATGACAAGATACCATCAAATTGCGAACCATTGGTGGAGCAGGAGACTCCTCGGCCGCCCAGCAGTGCTTTGCTCATTAATTCATTAATAAAAGCCTTAAACTGCATATTGGCTCTGGCAGTTTATTACACGTAAGATGAAGAGAGGAAGGTTATTATCTGAATCAAGCAGGAGGCAAGACACTAGATGTTTGGTGACAATTATGAGAGACCTAAAATCAGTAAAAGAAATAAGTTCTTACGGTATTCTCAACCTGAANTAATTCATTAATAAAAGCCTTAAACTGCATATTGGCTCTGGCAGTTTATTACACGTAAGATGAAGAGAGGAAGGTTATTATCAGAATCGAGCAGGAGGCAAGACACTAGATGTTTGGTGACAATTATGAGAGACCTAAAATCAGTAAAAGAAATAAGTTCTTATGGTATTCTCAACCTGAATGTTTCATGATTCAGACAATGAAAATTCAAACATCAGTTCCTAAATTATGGGCCTAATTAATGAGAACTCTTTTGATTTAAGAGCCTTATCTCAACAGCACAGTATTTGTGAATATATGAGTCTCTGATTAACTCACTCTAGGCAGATGTTACTTTCCCCAGGTATCATTGCGCAGCTGCCTGCACTCTCACATTGTCTTGCTACCAAACTACTGTTAAAAGAG
>VXAU01002493.1:502864-531439 GCA_013399695.1 Formicarius rufipectus | reverse complement strand
AATTGTTAAAGTTTTCATTTTCTATCAAATTCTTTTGACTACAGATAAAAACTTTACCACACAGTAGGAAAAAAAACTGCAAGAAAAAAAAATCCCTTGATGCTTCAAATTGTATTGTTTTGATTGACAGTATTGAACTTAGTCCTAATTAACCTATGATTATCATCTTAAATTTTAACGAGGCTATCAGTACTAAAAACAGTAAAAAAACTTCACAGAACAACAAAGAAAAAAAAATCAGCATTAGCATTAATGTAACAGTTTGGGAAGCTGATGTCTCTGTATCACAGAATGAGAGGAGGGATCAATTCCCAGCAACAGATGCTAAAAATAAAAGCACTGGGTGTATCAAACCAGACAGTGTGAAATGCAAACATCTCCACTCTTTTGTTACTTCATTTCACAGTAACCAGGACAATGACACCTACACTGACATGAATCCTTCAACTCATGCCATTCAGGCTCTGTTGACCAAGCACTTGCCTGTATCTTTGTGCCACAGGTAAGGAAGGCAACCATCATGCCTGGGTGAGGAACACGGGCTCTTCAGATGTCAAAGCATATTAAAGAACCTGTGTGGAAGCAAGACTTCAGGAAGCGGAGGAAGAGTGAAGTAATAACAGCTGAAGTAAACTATCTACTCTAAACTATCTACTCATCAGAGTCTAGACAAGAATTAGAGCAAACTGAGCTTTGTGAGATGTTAGTTTTTTGCTTTCCCATCAAGGAAGGAAAGAATAGTTTTATCTTGTATTTAATTAAGACAGCAAGCCAACAGAGAAAATGGAATTAAAGTTTCAGTTATTTCATTTATCCGTAATGTGATAAGTAGATGTTGGAAAATTTTGTTGATAAATCTGTATATTGTGATCTATAGATCTATAGAAACTGCAGACATCTGGGCAGTAAAACCAGAACAAACTTTCTGTACTTGTAAGAACTACCTTTTTGTAATTTATCTTACGCCTTGTGTAACCATGCTTGCCATGTATAAGTCTTGTATAATAACGCATGAGCAGAGAAAGCAGTTATCTAAAGAAGACTAGGAGCCTTCATCCCGACGACCACCTAGCAACACCCAGACGCAAGCGCAGAGTATGCCCACCAGTTGAGAAACCTAGAAAAAAGGACTGTATAAAACCTATGACAAGATACCATCAAATTGCGAACCATTGGTGGAGCAGGAGACTCCTCGGCCGCCCAGCAGTGCTTTGCTCATTAATTCATTAATAAAAGCCTTAAACTGCATATTGGCTCTGGCAGTTTATTACACGTAAGATGAAGAGAGGAAGGTTATTATCTGAATCAAGCAGGAGGCAAGACACTAGATGTTTGGTGACAATTATGAGAGACCTAAAATCAGTAAAAGAAATAAGTTCTTACGGTATTCTCAACCTGAATGTTTCATGATTCAGACAATTCAAACACCATATCAGTTATTTCATTTACTCGTAAGATGTAGAGAGGAAGGGTATTATCAGAATCGAGCAGGAGGCAAGACACTAGATGTTTGGTGACAATTATGAGAGACCTAAAATCAGTAAAAGAAATAAGTTCTTATGGTATTCTCAACCTGAATGTTTCATGATTCAGACAATTCAAACACCATATCAGTTATTTCATTTACTCGTAAGATGTAGAGAGGAAGGGTATTATCAGAATCGAGCAGGAGGCAAGACACTAGATGTTTGGTGACAATTATGAGAGACCTAAAATCAGTAAAAGAAATAAGTTCTTATGGTATTCTCAACCTGAATGTTTCATGATTCAGACAATGAAAATTCAAACATCAGTTCCTAAATTATGGGCCTAATTAATGAGAACTCTTTTGATTTAAGAGCCTTATCTCAACAGCACAGTATTTGTGAATATATGAGTCTCTGATTAACTCACTCTAGGCAGATGTTACTTTCCCCAGGTATCATTGCGCAGCTGCCTGCACTCTCACATTGTCTTGCTACCAAACTACTGTTAAAAGAGTTTTGTGAAAACTTTTATTACTGTTGCTTAAAACCTTTATTATTTTTGCTATTTCTGATCCTTATCTACTGATCCTCTATAAACAAAATATCATGGAGTTCAAGGAAAAAGTTGTCCTGCTATATTCACCACCATTTCTCACGGCAGCAGCAGTATGTCTCCTAGGGACAGATGAAGATCAAAGTATCTTGGGAGAGAAGTGCCATCAAGGGGAGGGAGAAATAGCCTTTAAACAGCCATCAGTTTCTTCTGCCTCAGAAAAGTGGAATAAGTTATCAACAGTGGTACAGTATTATCTTTATTTCATCACAATTAAATTCCAATTCACAAGTCAGAAACCTCCCTTCTCCATAAGAATGTAAAATGTGGCAATAAATGAACTGAAGAAAATCAATTATTTGTCTCCGGTAAGTAAAACCAAAAGATTGTCATAAGTCAAGAGAAAGTTATTTAACTGTTTTCTCCAATGTCCTACTATTACTTCAGAATTACCTTTCATATTGAATAAATACATTGTCTTACCAACAGAAAAAATGTTTTCCAATCTAAAAACAATGTACACTTATAGGAAGACAAAACATAAAATGCAAAGCTGAAAGATACTGAGAAGAAGAGCTTACTAATAGCTAAGTCTAACATTAAAAATAGTTTCATTTGTTCATAATTTTCGTCATTAAAGAATTTGTATTTATCTATATAACCAATTATATATAACCTTAATTGTACATAAACTTTTTTCATCATACCAGCAATTTTCCATTTACTAGTTTTAATGTGAGCAGTTTCTCTCTCCTTTGTTTTTCTCAGTGTTCTAATAATGATTTGCAACTCTTTTCTTATTCATTATTTTACTATTTAAGTATATAAATAGAAAAAGGACTGGAGGACTTTTGTGGTGGGCTGACCATGGTTGGCCTCCAGGTGCCCACCAGCCGCTCTATTATTCCCCCTTCTCAGCAGGACAGGGGGGAGAACATGAGATGAAAATGTGCTCATGGGTCAGAAAGACCACGGGTGGAAGCAAAGGAAAATAAAACTATCTTTTTCTCCATTTCCCATCAGCAGGCAAAGTCCAGCCACTTCCTAAGAAGCAGGGCCTCAGTATGTATAGCAGATCCTAGAGAAAACAAATGCCTTAGTAGCAGATGCCATTTCCAAACCACTCACCCCCAGGTTTTACTGTGTCATATGGTATGGAATATGCCCCTGATTAGCTTACATCAGCTGTTCTGGCTGTGTCCCCTCCCAGACTTTCAGTCTCTCTTGTCCACCCCCACACTACTGGCCTTTGTGGGCAGTTTTGGGGGGACAGCCCTGATGGTGTGTGAACACTGTTCAGCAGTAGTCCATAACACTGCTGGCACGGTACTGTGGGGGCTGCCTTATGAAAAGATAACTTCACTCCAGACAGACTCAAATCAACTTACTTCTGTGTGTTCTTCTACTTTTCTGGGAACTTGTGGTAATTTTGGTTACCACAGTATTATCCATCAAACACGAATAGTACAGTTCAAACTAATAAAAACATTTATTAAAGCCAGGACATATATATTTCCTCCATTTTTGTTTCTGACTGGTTAGGACAAGCAGCAAGAATTTCCCACTTACACTTGACTCTTGCTGTTCAAAAAAGAATACTACGCAACAGAAGTACTATAATGAGCAAGTCAGAGCTAATTTACTGGCATTAGATCAATATATAAAATCACTTAATACCAACAATAAAAATTTTCTTCTCAGATGCTTAACATGGAAAATTTTGACACTCACAGAAAGAAAGAAGGCAGGGAATGAAAACAACCTAAATAGATGCCCTCAGCTATGCTTTAGGAGTTCTGTCCTGACTATCACTCACATTTTGATAAGTACATAATGCCTTACACTTGTACTGGCAACAACACCAAGAATGATCAAAGGAAAAGGTAAGACAAAAGTGGGTTCATACACCTAGCTATGCCACTGACCAGTACTACAGATCGTAAGAGCAGGCATGAAACAGGAAAAATGACAAAATCATCTTACTTACTTCTACATACATATATATTTACATATGTATTTATCTATATGCCAAGAAAATAAATTAGACTAGACAAATCCTTCACCTTTGCACTAGCCCTGATGCTGGATTTCTATGTATTTAGTTTTTAAATTACTCCCTTGATGAACAATGGTACAGTAATAGCGATCCAAAAACAAGTATTTACCCCTTGATATGGAAAGCTGAATTCTCTTTGGATTCCTTAACAAATAAAAATATGTACCTACTACATAAATGATCCCTCACTTCTGATTCACTGTTGTACAGTAAGTAATTCCTCTCTCTTTCATGATACCTGATACCTGCACAGGTCTATCTGGCAGCATTGCCTCTGGAAAGTATAAATATAGAGACAGTTGCATTAATAAGAGCACAGGGAATGTTGTTCCTGCATTCTACATTACTATCTTGCCTGAATAGAAGTCTGAATAACATCATTTAACCATAATTGAAGGTTTACTTCACTGCACTGCAGACTTCCAAAGCCAATAAATAATGAAGCACCTTAAGGATGACAAGTGGGACTGATGTGCAGCAAGGAAAAGACATTCACTACCTGGTTAGTTCGATGACAGATTTTTGAAATGGAGTCCTAAGAGCGTATCTGCAATGAAATGGCACACTGAAGGAGCAGATGCAGCCCAGAAAGCTTACCTGCCTTCAAGTCTGACTCTGTTTTGAGTAGGAGCAGCTACAAGCAAAGGGAACTTACCTTTTGTCAGGTATGCCTCTGCTGTTATGGAATCAAAAGCACTACCTGTGATCATCTAAGAAAACACTTTCAAATGCCATTGTAAGACATTCTTAGCTACCCACCATTTGACTGGATTTATCTCTGATAAGCGAAGTGTCCTCATACAGTCAGACAGGGGTCTTCCATAATAGTTCACTGTGTGAATTATCGTTATGTAATATATACTAATGGAAAACTTGCATCCCATTTTAAGAGAACACTGTTGTGATTCCGGGATGATAAAAATTAATTTATTAATTTAACCTGTGCAGCTGCAGTCTAATTTCTAAAACCCTTATAATCCACCTCCATAACCTCCAGATAAGAAAAACATTAATATATATTCTCCTATTGCAAACCAAAATAGAGTGTTCTGAAGCTAAATAGTCTGCCACTGGGTAAGTAAAGACATCACTAAGATGCATTGCTTAATTCATATTTTCAACACATCACTAATATCAATAAAAGACCACAGCTATAATCAAAATACATTCCTCCCTGGATCACCTCTCAGCACATCTTTGAGACACTGTGTTCACAGAATCACAGAATATGCCCCAGGGATGAGCCCGGCATTGCTCAGTGTGTGGGGCAGTAAGCATTGCATTGTGCATCACTAGTCTTTCTTGGGTTTTATCTTCCTCTCTCTCTCTCTCTGCTTTTTACTGCAATTTACTGTTATTATCATTGGTATTATTAGTACTATTATATTTTACTTTGTTGTGATTGTTAAACTGTTCTTATCTCAATCCAAAAGTTTTTACCCTTTTTCCCTGATTTTTCTCCCCATTCCATCTGGCACAGGGGAAAGCAACTGTAGTACTCAGCTGATGGCTGAGGTCGGAAGCATAGCAATGAATTTAACAGCGCAGCTGTCCCCTCTTGCCTATCATTTGTTGCATTAAGATTCCAACTGAACTCCCAATAATTACCACGGCTTTACTCACCTCTGCTGGATGCTGAATTATATACAAGCAGGTGGAGACCTTTAGTGGATGTATGGGCAGGAAAGGACACAAGCACACCTTCTGAGGACGGCTACACAGCAAAAGGGAGTAAGAGAACAAAAAAAGCAATCAGCTATTTGTGAAAGATGATGTAAATACATTGCACAAATACACACTGCATCCCAAGAGGCATACTAAGAACTTCCCCTTACCACACTGTACTAAACCTGATGTAATTTTCTGTTTGAAATTCCTTCCATTTCTAAAAATAAAGAAGCAAGGCTTTCATTGAAACAGGACTTTGAGAATAGCATCCTGCGGGCTGGTTCCAGTTAAAGTACTCTAAAAATCCTTCTGTCATGTTCAAGATGAGCAGCTAACTGGTACCCATACCTGTATCAAAGAACTCTGTTACTGCTTTCCTAACATGTTAGTTTCAACAATCTGATATACTGTTCTAATAGGACAATGTTTATAATTGATATAATAATAGATTAAAATCTAACATTTCAGAAGTGTCAAACATGAAACCCCAGACATGCTGTATTTGCAATTTTCGTAATTCCATCTATGTTGAAATATGTAGTAGACATGCAGTTTGAAAACAGAAAAGTCCTTATCAGGAACTTGTAATCTAAGTCTAAAAAAAAAAAAATAAATTAAAATTATTTAAAATTCATCAGTGTACTGCATGAAGCTGTTGGAATGACTAGTTGAAGAACTGTGTCTAAAGAAGTTAACTCAAATATTACCTGGTATGATATGCAGAATGGTCAAGTATAAATAAAAGCAAAGAACTAAGTTTGAAGCCATAGAGTAATCGAAGTTGTGACTCCAGAAAACATACATATATGCACGTACAGACATCACTCTGGCTACTTGTACATGATACTCAGAAAAATTAAAGACATCCTTAACAGTGAAGCTATTGCCTGTACTTGTCAATTAAAATCATACTACCCCTGCAGACAGAACTCTGAGTTTAACAAATATGAAGTAAGTATCTTCAATGACAGGGATTTGTAGCACAATTTCACCTGCATACTCGTCGTAGTCTTTATTGGTAACAGTTTATATGTTGCTCACATATGGCAGACAGTAAGCAATTAATCACTGCAGTAGATGAGATTCACAGAAGTGAATTCTGAAGACAGGTTCAGATTAAACCTGATAAGCCTGACACTGAACTTCCTTGTTGACAAGCACACATGCCCACACAGCTGTACTAAGTAACGTTACAGTAATCCAAGACATTACAACTGTTCCCAAAACAAACACTACTGATGCAGTAACAACAGGTAAGCTCCTCTTTATGAGTTGAAAGGTTGTGTTAATTGAAACACCCTATTTCTAGCTACAGCTACTGAGGCACAGACTCTATTCCATTTTCCATAGGGTATACCACTGAAGGTCACCCAGCATCAGTCCAAAACCAAAGTGAGATGGGGACAGTGTTGATGAAAGACAAGGAATTTCTATTGATCAAAATAATTTTATTATTGTTTATTTATTTATTATTATTTATTATTTATTATTTAAAAATATTTTAACATATTTAGACTAGAAGGCCTGTAGATAAGAAATCAGCCAAATGATAAACTGGAAATCACTCTTCTGGTATACTGTTTCAGTGGCCTGTGCCTGTCATTCCTTCACACTTCTAATGCTGGCATTTTCCTGTTGCTAATTCTGCATAAATTTGGATATTCTGTTGTGTAAGGCCAGGCTTTGGGCCTAGAAGTAAGCACTCGATAATTTTACTATTTAGTGGGCTATTCAAGGGACCTTCACATGAATGAACTGAAACCAACTTCACTTCCAGGTCTGGTAGGTTGTTCTCTAGTACTGTACCACTGCCTTTTCCCAAATTTTCTCATGTGAAAGCAATTTAAACAGAAATTTCTGAAAAGTTTTTTTAACAACCAGGAAGTAGCAAATACTGTGGAGGCTGTTTGTTGTGCCCTGATTGTTAAGTAGAAGTTCATTCTCCTTTTGATCATCAAATTCATTGGAAACTTAATTTTGTACCAACGGTGATTCCTTGGTTTCTCTGCAACAGCTGGTTTTACTAACAAGGGAAGTTTTTTTAATTTTCCCCATCAAGACATTTTCTGCTCAGGAGAGATTAAGGCATGAAAATCCACTACACAAAGCTGTTCCAAAAGAGTTAACTGGTGACTTCAATCCAATGAAATGCATTGCTCATTACCTCTTATAAACAGACAAAGAGAGCTTCTGGTGAATTCTGACCTCAGGGTGTTTAACTATAACAAACTTCACTAGATAAAAGTCACGCTAAAGTCTCCCCTTGACATATGCTTTTAGTCTTTTCCACACTGGAAAGAAACCTAGGTATTTTTTTAAGCTTTCCTAATCTCACTACTAGAAAACATGTAAGGCTCCCCACCCTCAAAAAAAACCCACCAAAAAAAAAACCACAAAAAAACCCAAACCACAAAAAAACCCAACCAAACAAAAAAAAAATACCTGGAAAGCAAGCATTTTCAAATAGTTGCAGTATAAACTCTGCCTATAATCTAGGAAGCGGAGAACAGACCTTGACAAAATACTTTCCAATATAATTTAATTACTTACATATGCATATATATCACTTAACTTCAAGCATCTAATTAGATTCCTAATTATGTTGAATACATACTTTTACAACCCCATCCTGTGGGTACAAGACTTATTTCTGTAATTTTACTTCAGAATGTAATGGTTATTGTGCCAAGACAAAAAAAAACACATTATTCCTACATGAAGCTGACATTACCAGCCTACATCTGTCAGACAGGAAGCACTACAGAACAAAAGAAGTTCTGTTTCGCCATCACAAAAGCGCCTTTGCTCTGAGAAAGGCCACCAAGACAGAAAACACTTCTTGTCTTTTTATTTTGTTTAAAGATTCTGTTACAGTCTTGCCCTCCATACACAGCTGATGTTATAGAAGAGCAAGGCAAGCACCGAGAACTTACTTAGCACTGAACATCAGTTTTCTCACATTGCTGGAACTCAAAGTAGCAATCAGCTCTAGGTAGGAACAGTAGCATTCAGAATATTAAGGAAAAGTTTTGTGAGTGGGGATTGGGATTTTAAGGAGGGTAATTTTTATAGTATTATTCACCTGCAAGCAATTTCAATACAGCTCAAAGCTACTCAGTGGGTTCTTGTTTTTCAATATAATACTTCAAGTTTAAAAAGTTATGACAAAGTAACGCTTCACAGTGGCATGACTGGAAAAAAAAAATCATGTCATACAAAAGTGCTCCATATGTAAAAGACAGCCATGAACTTGCACTGACTTCTCATAGCTTGCTTTTCATTTTTCTACATCTAAATTAATGATGTTCAGAATAACATTTAGTTTATCTTCCCAGAAGAACTGAATCTGGACAGCGGACTGTGCTGTGGTGTCAGGTTTAGTGTGATTAGTAATGTCTGGGCAGAGATACTCTAAAAGTGAATATGCAGTAGTCTGGAAAATAGTGAGCTAATTCTGAAACTCTTTCCAAGTCTCTGTATTATTTTCCTGTAAACACATCCTCACTTCAGAATTAAGTTTTACCTTGTTACATGCCCAAAGGCCTTCTGAAAACAGACGTAATTCTAAATCTTACACCTCTATTCAGAAAATTTCAGGTAGTTAATTCAAGGATTTAAACCCAGAGTAAGCAAAGACTAGCAAACTTACAATTTTATACTCAGCATTTGTAGACATCTCTACAGAAACACATTAAGAGGTTGAGTTGGCCAAACACATGTTCTAGAAACAATGATTCCAACATTCAAATAAAGAAGAAGCTGATGTTTTTAAACTACTAACACTTGTAGAAACATCTTTGTGTTCCAACACATATTTCCAAGGTCAGGCTCCAGACTCTATATTTTCAAAAAAACAGGCCTGCCAAAACAGAAACGGCTGCTTCAAGTGAATTAGATTTCTCTACTGTTTTTATCAAAACACCAAGGGTTTCAAGGTCAAAGCCCACCTGAGAAGTCTGGAAAACAGTTGCAGAGTTACCATACGTTTGTTTTATACTAATGCTTTATTATGTATGTTACACTGACACAAGTCCATTACATGTATGCATTAAAACAACGTTCAGGAATTTACAAAGCTGTGTGGGAAGTTTAAAAAGAGAAGCCCATAGTTTTTATAACATTTGAGAACCAATGTTATTTTTGTTCTTTTTATGTTAGAGGACAAACACAAACTAGATTATGTTTTGCATCCTCCACCTTAACCATTACAGCTACAGAACAGACATAAATGAATGAAAGGATTAAGGTAAACATAGATAAACAAAGTTATGCATTTTAGAAGAAAAAAATCCCAATTTGACATTTAGGAAATAAAAATATGTCTATGGTTTACATACTGTAACACTCCATAGTACGAATTTATGATAAATAATTCTGGGAAAATATCAGTTTAATGTCTGGCAGTTCCCAAATATGCAGATCACATGTTAAGAATTACTAGGAAAGGATGAAATAATTAAACATGGAACATTATTATGACACTACTCTGGTTTGCATTCTGAGTGGTGAAGAAGCCAGGTCAAAAACACGACGAGTAATTCCTCAATGCCATCAGCACTGTCAAGGTTTTTTCTAGGTTTATTTTGAGCATTCTTTGTTCAAGCAAAATTTTCAAGCCTTAGTTTTAATGGTTGTTTTCCTGAGAAAAAAATCATGCATAGAAGAATTATTCTGACATCATTGTGTTCCAATTGCCATTCTTTCCTCCAGACTCTTTCAAAGGACTTTGGAATTCACTGGTCACAAAAATGTAAAATTTAATTCTTATAAACTTCATGAAGAGTCAACAGTCACATAAAAACACAGTATCAGAAACAAAGGTGGAGAGAGTATCAAGAACACTCAACAGAGCACTTCCTTTTCCACTTGATAATCTGTATGGTACTGGCTACCTGACAAAGAAAAGGGAATAAAAAGGCAGGGGAGGGGGGGGGTGGGAAAGGCATATTGTTGAAGTTTTGCTTCCCACAAGAAGTTATAAATAAATAGGTGTATGGGTTAGTTTTGTTTTGTTGTTTTAGTTTTTTTAGGGTTTTTTTAATGGTGCAACTAGTGAATTTAACAGAACATAACCCAGTTCCCCGAATAAAAACACATTTAAATGGAGAAGCATCCAACACAAGTCACAGTGAAAATTTTCTGTTCAAACAAAAGATTACACATAACAGGAAAAAACTTGCTTCCATGTTACCCAACGATATGAATAAACTACTTTGTAAACAAACTGCTTTTAGGTGTATATAGGTAACTATTTTAAGAAATTTTACAGTTAATCTGCACAAAAGCTTTTGTAATCTTTTCAACACAGTTAGGGACAGCAGCTTCAAGCAATCTAACACAAAAAACAGAGTAATTCAACTGACCCAAAATCTAGAATATTGTTTCAACTCATGGGAAAAGTTCTACCACAGCTCTCACGGTACTATGAGAGCACTATGGAGTCATTTGGTACCTGCATTTTGCAGATCACTGTCCAACGCACGGTGAATGTGAACTCCGATAATGAGCTAAAGGCACTGAATTTCAGTGTCAGGACTCAAAGCAACATATCAGTATCAGCCTTCTCCTTTCATTGCTCCCTAGAGCCAGGCAGAAACAAAAAGTCTCCTCCTAGAAACATGCATTTAGGGCATTATCAGACTGGATCAACAGTAGAATGGCCTGAGTTGGAAGGGATTTTCAAAATCAACTCATTCCAAATCCCTTCCCATGGGTAGGGACATTGTTCAGTAGAACAGGTTGCTCAAAGCACCATCCTGGCCTTGATTGCATCCAGGGATGGGTCATCCACAGCCTCCCTGTGATAACTGTTCCAGTGTCTTATCACTCTTATAGCAAATAATTTCTTCCTAATAGCTAATTTAATTCAATTTAATGACATTGTCCCTTTTACAATTTAAATCAGCAATGAATTCTGTTATGAGTTCCAAAACTTTTCTACCTAGTTCCAGGAAAAGCCATTGTAATACTATATATTAAATTCACTAAAATGTACCAGTTTAAGTTTAGCATTTTGTACCAGAAGACAAACTAAGAGTACCACAAATTTCCAAACCAACAAGACCACAAAATTGACCAGTTAAATACAGGTGACCACAATATTCAAGAAAATCAGTTCCAAGGGACTTTCCTGATAGTTGTACAGTTGACACAACAAAGCAACAGTTCTTCTTGCCACAAGGCACCATCAATACAGCAAGTTTGGTCTAAGTATAAAGAGGCATGATATACAACAGAGGCATCCAAAAAGCAATGCAGTACTTTTAAACAAAAAATGCCATTGAATCGACCTAGTATTTCACTAAAACTATCAAAAGCAAGTCATGAACCAATGGGAGAAGCAATGACAAGAGGTCAGAGATATTCCTGGGAACAGGTACAGAAAGAGGTGCAGAAAGATGTTCCAAGAGGGGAGAGGGAGACAGAGCCATCTCCATGCCTCCCAACAAGACATGCACAACTAATGAGTAGCTAAGAGATCACAAAACTATTTCCTAGCATTCAGAGTCGACTGGCACCAGCTCTCAGCAGTTCTCCTGATCCTACATTGCTATGGTAGAAGACACATCCCTTGCCCTTCTTTCTGTTTTCCACTCTAATCTCAGCATTATGGCTTCCTGACCAAAACTTCATGTTTTTCATCATATTAAATCAGGATTTCTCCATCAATTTGAAAACTGTTGCTTTCTTGTAAATTTGAAACAATCCTGGGCCTTTGCCCAGAGTACTTGACTTCAGAAATTGCAAACAAAGAATAAGGTAGTTAACTGATGGAGGTACAACGCAATACCAGTAGAGAGCAAGTACAAAAAGAAACACCTATTTACATCTGTTCCATAAACATTTACATGTATCACATAATGGAGGTGGGGAGAAATTCCCAGCAATAAAAAAAGATATCCATCATCAAAAATTATTAAAGCATGAAGATATGTTTTATAGTTCAGAAAATCACAGAAACACTATTCCTTTCGGTCACAAAATATCACTCTACAGGTGCTGACTGCCAGTCACCTGTTACTGGCTACTCAGCTCTCCACCACACAAACCTTGGGTTTGACCCATTTATTCTGAGCATGGTTTACTGGCATGATCATTGTTTAAAAGAATACAAGTTGTCAGGCCACGCACAAGCAGCTCTCAGGTCTTTCAGTCTTCCTCAGCACACTAAGCATGGGTGCAATGATGAAAACACTTTGCTGAGCCACAGATCTGAAAATCAAAAACTACCAAAAAAAAAAAAAAAAAAAAAAAAAAAAAAAAATCAATAGACCATTACCCAGCTCCTACACTCAGCAGGATAAAATAAAGCTCAGCAAGATAAGTGTTCAAAACAAGAGCACAGACTATATGTGGTACCATTTTAACATTTACTTTCAGAGCAACCCAGTACCTTTCAGGGATTATGTCCTGCGCTCTTACTGGGGAAAAAAGCAAAAAAATCTACCTCAAAAAGCAAAATCATAAGAAATATCCAGAACATAAGCCTTAAAAGATGTGTTACTGATGACTTTGACCTTGGAGTTTTCTGTTGTTGACATTCAGCCACTGGAAATGGATTTACATCACAATTCATTTCTTTTTCAGCACCAAGCAATGATCAGTTTGTAATGATTTTCAGTCAAAGTTCATTTGGTCTGGTTTTAAACAACTGTAGCAAAATATCTGAAAAGCCTTACTTACAAAGATGTCATTCTTACTAGATTTAATACAAAAATTGAGCAAAAAAGGCAGCTCTCCAAAGGCAAGGGACAGAAACTTTCACTTAGACCATGACAAGCTCTGAGTTCTTATTAAGGACAACTTTCCTATCTTTTGGAAAATTAGTTAGTGCAGTTCTTCAAAACTTAAGCAAATAAGTAAAGATACATACATATATATAACTCTTTAGAAAATGTGTGTTTGTAAAAATATATAAATTAGTAAAGAACAATATCTTTCCTTATAAGCATTTCGTAGCTTATGCATCACTCCAAGTTTCCCTTCTTTTGCCTTACTATATTTTTCACAGTGGTTTGGAACACTAAGTAAATAGTGCTACAGATTTGATAATCATCATCAGTAGTAATGGTAATAGCAGCAACAGAACATATTGAGGACATGGCTTTATCCAGAGAATACCACTTAAGGGTGAAATGGTTTTTATGGAGAAGTTTATAGCACTACAATGACAGGCAATTCTATTCAGGAGTATTTTAAATTAGTTTGGACATCTCCTTTAGAGATTGACACTGTAAGAGAAAGCAACAGGTTATCAAAAAAAAATATTTTATTAATTAGTACACTTTCTTAGTGAATGCTCCAAGTGTAAGCTATCTTCAATGATTGCTCTTTCATGTATTTTCATACTGAAAGTAAACAGGTAAAAATCAATATATTTCAGAAATGTGGATAAAGGCAGCATAGACCTTATTATAGGCTTTTAAGTTGTGCAGTGTTCTCATGTGTCCATTTCCCAAGGCAAATAACCTTTTTGCCTGACTAGTTAAATCATAAATAAAGGACAAGCAACTTTGGGGATTTTTTTAGCCCAGAATGTTTCCTGGAAGTTTTACAAGGTTAAATAGAACATATTCAAAATAACAAATATCTTCGAGTGCTTTAAAAGAGAAAAGGTATGAAGAAGAAAAGAAAATTTTCATCCAGTATAATCTTCTGTACTTATTACATGTAAGCAGACTTTGGCATACTGCTTTCCTTGTAAACAACTTAAATTAACCAATCAATAGGAAAACACTCTTTCAACTATTTCAACTGTTTCCATTAAAGTTGGCTGTGGTTTTCACTGTAACTAATAGGAGTAAATAAAAAAAAAATAGCATCTAGCTTATGCAGCACTGCAGTCATTACAGAAAGGCCAGGAAAGCCAAAAGCTAATGAGCCTGAGACTGTTGACATTTTCATGTATCTTGCCTCTACAGTCAGGCAAAATAGCTGGCACCTTGACAAGCCTGATGCCAGACAGTTAACAGAGCTTTAAATTTGTTGAAGAACGTGAAGCAGTAAAGGCATTTAAAGTGAGCCACTGAAACATTAAGAAGTTAAACTGAAGGCTTACGTTGCCAGCTTTATAACTCCCAATCTGTTTCAGAAATGTAGAGGCTATCACAAGAAAAGACAAAGCAGGAAAATTCTGTAACCAAAATGTCTTTTGTAAAAGTTCAGAATTTCCCCTGGGAGATAGCAATGCACCAATCCAAGGGGGTGGTGGAATTTAGGAAAAAAAAAAAAAAACAAACACAAAAAAAAAACAAAACAAAACAAAACACAAAAAAAAACCCCACAAAACTATACAGAATCAGCATCTTGGGTCTGGTAGGCTAACTAGCTCCTTGCATGCTTGCCCCAGGAGCCTCTACTGTGGCTCACCAGTCCTTCTCCCCCTCTTCTCAGCCTGGTCCCTCGGTGTGACCGAAGGCAGGCTCTTCACAACCCTTGTGTTATAAAGGGTCATAGCGAACCCTGCAGTGAGATCGGGGAAAGGCAGCTTGAGAAGCTGAGAGAGTAAGATCCTGCTGGCAGGAGATACTGACAGTACACTCAGTGATTCAAACAGCAACTGAAGCTGTGTAAATATGGTCTACAAATCTAAAGTTAAATTACCTAAAAGCTTCCTGCATTGTTGTTTTGTTATTGCTGGTTTCTTGATTAAAAAGGATGATTGTGTCATTAAGGGTAATCCTGCAAGAATCTATGCAAAAATAAAAACTTTTAACACTAAATTTCCATGTCTCCGTTTGTAATTTTCATAGTTCTGATTTTAAGTTAAAGTTATATGCCCAACATTCTCCTGTTCTAAAATCACTGACCAAGGGTGAAAAAAGCCAGCCTTTCCAGATCCACAAAAGCAACTGGTTTTTTAAAATTTGAAATTTAGGTCTCCCTATGCAAATTCACCTTATTTAATACAGTATTTTAATGACAGAGACTTCACACACATGTATTTTATTTGTAAATAACAAAGCAAGTCAGAATCCCTAGTTTGAAACAAGCAGATGAGAAAAGTGAGTTAACAAAAGGTCAGTTCTGAACAAAATGAAGTCAAGTAAATTCTGCAATTGATTTTTAATGAAAGTAGGCTCAGTTCCAAGTTATCTTTCAAAAGTTAGAAGTTCTTGTGACTCTTAATCCATGAAAGCCAAATCCTGTCACAGCTTTGAATTTAAGGGGTTTTTTTCTTTCAAAAAGAAAAAAATATTCTTTTTAAAAAAATCACTCACAATAAGGCATTACTATAATTTATTATGGTAAAGCGGAATGTACAACAGAATGCTCATTCCAAATTATATGCAGCATTAATATGAAACAAATACCTTCCATTAGACAAAACTTCTTTAACGAGTACATACTTGTCTTAAAAGAAAGATTCTCTTTTTATCTTCAACAGAATGTAAGCAGCAATAGAGTTCACTGAGCTTCAGTATTAGGAAACTGATCAAATACTAAATAGAATCTTCATTTAAAGTATTCTAGTGTATTATCAACTTCTGCTACATATGGTAGAAGAATGGAGTTGTGTACATACATTCAGAAAACTCAAGTATAACTTAACATTAAAACATCCCATGAAAAAAGACAGTTTGCAAACAGTGTCTAGTTCAGAAGCCTTCATGACGCTGCTTCACTGTAAAAGCATTATAAATGCTACACTACACTCTAGTGTCCTTTTTCTGAATAGCAGCATTTCTGTTAAGCACACTGATTCTCATCTAGCACCAATATTGCTGCAAAGTAGTCAGTCGGTTTCCTGGTTGAACAGAACACAGTAATGTATTTTTAAGAAAGACACCTGTCATTTAACAGTAAAGAGTTACTCTATTTCATTAAAACATGTTGATTTTTACTGAATACAGAATATTTCATTTATTTAACCAGGCATCAAGGTTATTAAGCCATTCTAAAACTTTCGGGGGATACTGGAAGACACTGCTTTTAAGGTAAATAATCCACTAAGCACAAGTGCTTTTTAAATGCTGAATATAGCAGTCACCACATCAAATCTCAGAACCATATTGATTTATAACACTCAAGGCATTTTGCAGGCTGCATGTCTTGAGAAAAATACCTTACAATAAAGTTTGCTTTTAAACAAGAAAGCTAGAAGTCCATTGCACAGATGAAACTTTCTTGTGTAACTTGGAAATACTATTTTTATAGCTAATATCGTGTATCTAACACATATCCTTGTAAAAGCTAATAGAAACAAGGTCGGACCGCATCGGAGCACCTCATTAAGAGACTGACAGGAATAAGATGGACCGTAAGAGTTAAGATTTTGCACTGAGGAAAATAGTATTCCTTGGTCTGAGAGGTCAGTGGTATTAATTTTAGCAGAGCACAGCACTACACAGCAGTATAAACAGACTCACAAAATAATTCAGAATTGGACAGCTTCAGACTCAAAGCAGGAATAATTTCAAAGGCCTTAAGCACCTGATCTAAGCCTTCCAAGAGCAGAGTCTCACCAGGCAACATACTCTAGCATTTAACTACTCTCAGAGAGTGATGTGTTTTTTCTGAAGCTGAAACACAGCTACACTCTCGTTGCAACAGGCAGCATACAACGAACCTCTTCTCCCACCAGGGGATGCTGCTGAACCCTGCTCAGTCTGCTGCCCACCTTTGCTGCAGTGGTTCCTTCGCTGATAGTGATGCCTGGGCTTGTTCAGCTCTGGGCACAGAGCATCGAATGTGCTGAAATTCAGTAGGTTCCTCATGGTAGTCAACGTCTCTCTGAATGGCAGCTCTAACCTCCAGCAGCACAGCAACTGCTCCCTCCACCTGACAGTCTTCCACTCCTCCAACCTGGGCAACTAGGAGCATGTTCGACAGATCTGTGCGCAGCATAAACCCCCAAGAAAATCTCTTCGGCTTCAAACTATGGATGGTTTGAGGTCAACAGCCCAGGCAGCTCTGTCGATTTTACAGACCCATTCATCTAGTCTGTATCCTCCCAGCTTGACTACCAGGATACTGTACAAAACTGTCAAATCCCTTAGTATTCTTATCCGCTCAGGCAAATGTAACCACCTCTACTCCAAAAGGTATCATCACTGTTAGATACTGTTAAACATTACCAGTTAGATGTTAGATACATTAACCAGCCTTTCAAAAAGGTGGGCACTCCTTTTGTGCCCTACACCCACTTGTTTCAGTGGTTCATAATTTCATTAGTTTTCTGATAGTGCTCTTACTAAATTTCTCCCCGACCCCTCTCCAAACAGCAACATAATCTGCACTTGCAAACATGAACAGAATACAAAACCAAAGCAGTGGCTTTTTAATATAATTACAGAATTATATTAAAGGATGATTAACTTAATAGGGTTTGATATATTATATACCCTGAATCATTATAAACATCAAAAATATTACTAAACCAGTTTGAAAGACTTAAGCTCTAAGACACTAAGGTGTCTAGATGTTGAGAGTATTTTGATGGATACAGGGCATGATATATTGATACAGACCTGCATGCACAAGCCACCCTATGTATCAGACTGCAGGAATACCATGCCCTTCAGCAGTGAAGTCAGTTACAGACAAGCAAGAAAGGAATGCCTGTTAGGCAGAATGCCACAGGCTGCAAGGTGGGAGGACCTGGTTGCCCTAAGGACCAGTAGATGTTAAGTTTGAAGCGTGTGAACCCTGTTAAGCCCTATATAACCTGTGTGAGCTAAAAACAATCATGCTAAAAATAACTGTGTGTGAACCCTATATAAATCGTGTGAGTTGCTAATGAAATGGAGCATTTGATGGTACCTCTATGAGGCTTGTGTCTGACTCCGAGAGCTCCCTCCCATCATCTAGATCTCTTTAAAACTGAGTTTAAAAGACATACACATTCATCAGCACCCCTGCTTCAGTTTTGCATGGCATGAAGGGGATATATATATATCTATATATATGTGGACTTGTTGTACACTATGAGTTCTATTTTAATCTACTTGGAGATGACATATTCTATAAAGGCACTTAAAGTCAACTCAATGCACTGCATTAGCTGCCTGCCTTTTCATACATTAGGATTTTTAAAAGAACTTAGATGTTCATGGAGAATTTGATGTAGGTCTCAAAAAAATCAGCACATTTGGTATTTTAATTAAGAAATTTCTTATTAGAGGGTACAATTAACAAGCCCTTATGCTAGAGATAGCAAAACACATTCAAATGCCAATGATTTTACAGGCTCAAAACTTCATTTTATGAAAACTCTAACAGAGTTTCTAAAGTTTCTGAGTCAAATACTAATAAACACTGAGGAAAAAATTAGAGGCCTTATTCCTAAATAGTTTAAGTGCAATATTGAATTCAGAACTACCAGCAAAAACAAGCTCCATATATTATAAAATTGAAGTGGACCACTACTGTTCCATACACATAACAAAATGTAAGAAGAGCCGAAACACCCTTTTTTGAGAATCCTTCTTTATAAAATACCACTCAGTTGATTTACCATTTTATAATCATTAAAAATATAAACCAGTGTTAATCAGAGACAAGGTTAGTTTTGTTAACTTTTCTGGCCATGGACTTCTTCAGACTGTTTGGTTTCCTTAATAGCTAACAAATTCTAGGTACTTTTTAGATAATGAATATTTTCTTTCCCCTATCTGACATAAGCATCAAAATATAGAATTCCTGAACATTTCACATTTATTCCAATTTGATCCATTTATTCACTCCCTAGTGCCCAGTTCTCCTATTTTCAAATTCATTACACTGGACTTTTGACACAAAGAGAAATGCTCTAGTGCTCCTACTAAATAGAAATATATAGAAAAATGTCAACTCTATAATGCAATAAGAAAATATTTTATACTAAATATTGCAAGGATGTATAAGCAGATACTGTCAATTCATAGAAAAAGTGTGCATTTAAAGGTGATCCCTCCAAAATGTAAGAAGCATGCACACTCAATTTTATTTAACACTTCTAGTCTTTTGGATAACAACTCATTGATTGTATTAAAAAAAAAAAAAAAAGGGGGGGGGGGGAATGCTCAGAAAACTGTATTATAAATTATTAATATATAAACAATAAAGAAAAACATGTTGAAAAAAATAAGCCACAGCACTTGACTACTTCTAGGGTAAGAAAAATTCACATGAATTTGACACATCAGATATCTACCATTTACAACTGTTGTGCCAAAAGAGCCATAGGATGAGGCCTCCAGGACTCATTTGGCCCATTTTCTTTATGCAGCTCACGGTAAGAAAAAATTAAGTACAGCAAGGACACATTTACCTTCATATCACTAAGCTAATACAGCTGGACATTCATAAGAAGCTAAACTTGAGATTAAATAAAACTCACCTCTTGCACACAGTTTGCAGGTATTCAACATTGACATGCTTTATAGATTTAGGGACAGAGCACAAGAATTTAAAAAGAAATGTTTAATATAAATTTCAGGTATCATTGATGTAACTCATAACTGGTATGTAGAAAAATGGAGACAAAATAAGTAGCTGAGGACCGTGCCCTAGAAGCCAAAAGAGAACTATACTCCCAGTAACAACACAGGCAACTACTAGGCTGACGTATTCAGGAGTCTGAAAGAAAAAGCATCACAGACTTTGATGAAAAATATTTCATTAGAGCTTGCAAAGCAGAAGTATGACTCTGGAAAAGCTATAAAAGCGCCAAATGAAAACTGAATCCCATGCTCAGAACACTACTGGACTTTAAAAAAAATAAGAAAGTAACACCCAAGTGCAGCATTGCAAATGATAAATCTGGATGGGAGATGAGATGGTGGAATGAAACACAGTCACTAAAAGGAAAAGAGAAGACCACAATAAACACTTTCCACAGCTGAAATGGAAAATGAAGAAAAAAAAAAAATAAATGAAAGGCAATCAAATAAACAGGTGGAAGAAGTCAGATCACCCTGATAATTCATTCTCAGGGCAGTCATGAGAAAAACAAACAAACAAACATAAATTAAGGAGGGAAGGAGGCTTGAATGGTGCACCTGAAGTGATAGGAAAGTTTGTTTTAAAATTGAAACTCAGATTGAGGGAAAAGAAGAACAATAAGGGAAAAGCCAAAACACAGAGTAACTGAAAAAAATCTGACTGAAATAACACCAAATTAGTTGTAGGATATTCACACAGGCTCTACAGCATTTTTACGTTATAAACAATTCTAAGATATGTCAGGGCTGGCTCTTCTCAAATACCACTGCAGGTGAAATTCACCTATGTCAATATCAGATGTAAGCTTCAGAAACTACAAGCAAAATCTCTCTATTTGCTGCTCTTGAGCCAACTCTTATTTGGGTATACGGATTATTATGTAACAGTCTTCAGCTTCACCTATTTTGTAACACCCACAAAATGAACAGTAAAGTTCCCTTTTTAGGTTTTTGCTTTCTGTTATGTTTATAAAAATTAACAGCAATTTTTGTAAAGGAACCATTGGTATTTTTAGTATTCTTTATGATTAGATTAGGAAGGCTTGATCAATGTTCAAACACTTAGCTTCTCTTACAATACACTACCATCTCCAAGGCAAAGTTGCACTTGGTATAATTACAGAAAAGAAGCCAATCAAAGGTACTAGAGTTGCTTTAATTAACATGATTATTCTCTGCTGCAGTTCTTATCTCTGGTTGTGCTCCTATTAGCCTATAGTTATCCTTAGTCAAAACCGTATGCCCAGTCATATTCTTTTTCCTTTTTTTAAAGCCAGATCAAAATGTCTGCTAACTCAAGCAGTTGAGGTACAAAATAAGTGGCCTAAAAAGGTATCTACTCATTAATCTGAACACTATATAATAAGAAATTAATAAATGCCTTTGAAATCTAGCCCAGCAGAAATAAGTAACTTTGAAGTCACAAAATGTTTAGTTCACCAACACTTTTGGCACCTCTCATTACTGCTAATATAGGACAAAGAAAGCGCATCATGAGAAACAACTATTCATACAGTAACTCCTACATGCAGAGCAAAATTGAATGTGTAGCTTGGTATTTATAATTCTGACCAAGAGAAGACACAATTCAGTGCACAACCAATAGTCATTTAAAGCAGCATTAATAAAGGCATGCTAAGATTGTAAGAGCTATTGAATTTCAAAACTAATGCTTGGCAATTTTTCTGTTTACCTTTAGCTTCTCTTCTTAAAATGTGGTACTGACTACGTATATCTTGTTCATCAACCTCAAAAAGTTACAGCTTAATCTGTTGGTAAATTCTGCATCTTTTTTACTAATAAGTATACAATCTCAAGACATGATCTTAGCATTCCTCAAAACTCCATGAAAACCTTCTATTGAAAATAAATTAAAATCTTAAAAGACATAAGTGTCTACAAAATAAAAAAAGGTAATTCTTGAATGGAAGAGACTTTCAGGTTGTGCACTCTTGCTTTTCACACTTGAGGAGAGGGGACATATTATTGTACACATATCTCTACTTCCTGTGGCAAGAAAATCTACATAACTACCTAATACTAAAATAAACTTTCACAGTTTGTAAAATAACTTTCTGCTGCTGCAAAAATTAGCATTTAATGTTAAATAATTCTGCATTATGCTGTCAAATCATTCATCAATGTCTTCCTCTTAATGTGTTCAAATGTGTCCCGGTTTTAGTAGCCAGGATCAGTTTGTCACTGTCTGGCTGTGTATTCTAAACCCTCTATGACATTTTTTCTCATGAACTGCTCACAAAGGCCCATTTGCAGGAGCTGCCTGAAGCACACCCAACCCTTCAGGATATAAACTGGTTGTTTAGGAACTTCTGCAGGATAAGAAAGTTTTCCTACCTCCATACCCACCTGAGGGGTCATGTTTGCTAATAGGCCATCAGGGATACCAAAAATATGCCATTGTTCACCTTAGAGAATAAATCACCCATTGTGAAACTCTCCGTCAAGGGGGAGGGACTGGGCGTTCCCATCAGAGCCCAAGTGGATATAAGCTTGGGGTTTGGGACTGGGGGCTCTCTTCGGATCCAGAGGAGGACCAGAACCTCGACCAGACTGAGACTGCCACTGGACTGCAACCATCATTTTCATCAGCAGGTTTGTGGGGGTTTTTTGGGTTTTTTTGTTGTTTGTTTTTGTTTTTGTTTTTTTTTTGCTTTGAACTCATGGCTGGGCCACGCGGTACTCAGCACAGGGTTTGGTGAGCTCCATTCTGCTTGTGCCCCACTGTGCTGGGCTGTACATCTGGTGTTTGGTTTTTTGTTTGGTTTGTTTTTTGTGGTACAAATTAATTTTCCTTCTGTATCAGTGTATTTTGTGATCTTTTATTAATTGTTATTCTGACTTGCAATCCCATTCTGAGTTGGATTCATTTGTTCTGCTGGTTTAACTCTAAACCAGTACAAAATGCAAAACTCTAAATTGTAATTTGTCCTGTGGTCTTGTGACTGTATTTTCTGCTGGCCAGCAATGTACAACCAACTCCAAAGCCACTGCAAGGCAGGCCACCAGCACTTTCTTGCTTAGGAACTTAACTCATCTTCTAGTTTTCTAAAGGAGTACTTCAGATCTCTCTATGTGAATATACACATCCCCAAGCTGGCTAAGAATGCATAAAGCAAGCATCAAAAAGAATACATTCATGGCAACAGAGCCCTTCTTGCCATTCACATTCGCTATGACATAGCCCCAGAGGAGAGTCAGACACCTGCTCTACACCAAGGTCACTCTTACCTTCTCAGCTGCCATATACATATGCTAATGAAAATGGAAATGTATTTACATCTCTACCCTTAGGTATTAACTTATTTATACAAAAATCATTCCATGTCAGGAATAAATGCTTAGTTTACATCCACAGTAAAAAGACAAGAAATCTTTGCCAAATACTTCTAGTTATTTTTTGAAGAAATACAACCTATAGGTTAAAAGGCATATGACTATTTTATCAGGTTTATCTGTGTTGAAATTAGCTTACATAAACCTCATTCCAGCTAAGGGAATTCTGCCCCCAGATCTGGATGACACTTTGGAAAACCTATGCACACAATTACTGGGCTAACACAACGGTACAACAGAATTGCAAATGCACTGCGGTTTTTGAAAAGTAATAAATGAAAAAGTTATGAGAAATAAAATTGAGCTCCATTGGCCAAAAATCTATGAGACAAGTCATTTCATATTCCTTCAGCTATACTGCAACACACAGAACAATTTCCTCACTTTGCTATTAACAGCAACAGCTGAAGACGGCCTTTTAAAACACCTAATTGCTCTCCCCAGTGTTTCCCTACTAGGCACTCCTCTCTTCCCTAGCCTCAGACCGAAGTTTTGTTATATAGAAAGCTACCACCATTGTTGATGGGCTCAGCCTCATCCCTCTTGCAGGAATATTCATGCACATCAAGGGAGTTGGTTGATGCTATCTGTGGGGCCAATTTTTATTATCTCCAAGTAACAAGAGAGATTGCTGAAGTTCTGAAGCAAATGTCATTCCTGTATGCAAGATAATCCAGGAAATTACAAGTCAACTTCATATCAGTTCCTGGAAAAGTAGTAAAGAAAATTCTCATGGAAGCCATTTCCAAACATATGGGGGCTAAAAAAAAAAAAAAAAAAAAACAGAGGGGTATTGAGAGTGGTCAGATGTATCTACAAAGGGGAAATCACATTTGACCAACATAATGGCCCTCAAAGTGAGGTGACTGCCTTGGTGAATGAGGGGAAAGCAGTGGATGTTGTTTACCTCAGATGTGGTAATCCTTCTAAAAGTGCCTCAGCCTTCTGTATCACCCTACTAGATAAGCTGATCAAGTATCACTTAGATAAACTGGCAGTGAGGAGAACTGGCTCAACAGTCAGGAGCCGAGGGCATGACCAGGGTGACAAAGTTCAGCTGGAGGCAAGTTCCTAGTGGAGCACTCCAGGAATTGATACTGGGGCCAAACTGTTTAACCTCTTCATTACTGTCCTGGATGCTGGGACAGAGTGCATCCTTGGTAGGACCACAGTCGACAGAGTAGAGTACATGGCTGTGCTGCCATCCATTGTGTGACTGATGATAAATGAACCCTCCACCAAAAGAAGGTTCCTGAACCAATGTAGGAAGTCACCACTGCTATCACAAAGAAATCTGGACTTATTTCAACACAAAGGAGACTGAAGGGGGACCTTTGCTTTAGATAAACTGCTCTATAGGTCAACTGTTTGTGTAAATGGTTTCCCTTAAGGGAAAGTTTTCACCCCTATAATCTCCCTGACCCAGACAGACCAGCATAGAGACAGCATTTATGTGGTTCAGCACAGCACCAAAGCTGAAAAAAGGTGAAACGAGTTTTGAAAAGAGCAAAGGGCTTGAGTTGGGTTCAACCTATGCATTCCTTACTGGTAAGTTAGGATGCACATCAATGGCTAGTATATAGACATCAGTAATCACATTTCTACCATAATCCAATACTCTCTATAGATTGCAACTTCCATATTGTGATTCTGCTACAATTTTAATAAACTGCTGTACCACTCTGCTAAATTAAAATTCATGTAACAGCAGATATCTGTTATTAAACTTCCAATCCTTCCCCACATGAAACATCCAGAAGAACCTTATCAGGAATATCGGCTTCTAGTAGGACAGACTTTGACAGTCTGGAAAAATGGGCTGGAAGGAACTTCATGAAATTTCAACAAAGACAAATGCAAAGTCCTGCCTATGAGGGAGAACAACTCCAAGCACCAATACACCCTTTGGAACTGAAAGACTGGCTGGAAAACAGCTTTGTAAAGAAGAAACTGGGAAACAACAAACTAATTATGAGCCAGCAAAGTGTTCTTGCTCTTGACACAAAGGTGGCTTGCACTTAATAACACTGCCTGGTGGTCAAGGGAGGTGATCCTTCCTCTTCACTCAGCACTAGTATGGCCATGACTGGAGCACTGTGTCCAATCTGGGCTTTCTGGAGCAAAACAAACTTGAGTGCCTGTCCAGCACACAGGCAAAGATGACTAAGGGACTAGAGAACTTCTTGTATGAGGAGAGGCTGTGAGCTGGGACTCTTTGCCCTCAAAAAAGCAGCCTCAGGAGGATCTTATCCCTGCACATAAATGACTGATGGGAGGGAACAAAGATAAAGGCACCAGACTCTTTTCCACAACACTCACTATCAGGGCAAGAGTCAACACATATAAACAAAATATGAAACTCCATACGAACACAGGAATACATTTTTTTCCAGTCCAAATACTGGAAGAGGTTCCTAGGATGGTTGTAAAGCCTCCATCAGTCACATCTGAGTATGTTGGGTTGTGAAGGTACTCACTGACAACTATACCCTGATGGGAAGTGCATACTCCTCTTCACACACAGAAAGAGAAAACATGTAAACTGGAAAAAAATTACTGTGAAGTAAAAGATGGAAGTACTGTTCCTTTCATCACCATTTGGAAAAACAGCTGTATTACTAGTTGTGCCTGTTTCACTAATCACAAATAACTGAGATGATACTACATGATACTTACCTTCCTTCACGGTAGTGCCCTACATATACATACTAATACCAAATTATGAGATAGATAGATAGATAGATAGATAGATAGATAGATAGATAGATAGATAGAACCATTCCCTCCTGAAATCCTGCAAGATTTCTTCCAGTCATACAGTGAACCCACCTCCCTCGATGAAGGAAAATAATTACTGGCACAACCTTAGGTTTAAGTGCTGTCAAATTTAAGATATGAATAGATCTCATTTTGCTTCATCTATTTCATCTTACCCTTACTCTTTCCTGATGATGCACAAATTTAGCTCCTTCTAAACTCTGCAGAATCAGTTATTTATCAATGTAATTTTGACATGTAAGTTCTCAGATACAGTTGTAAACCCACTCTATGCATTCAACAACATGGAAAATCAGTAAATGCAGAAAACATACTGTTTGATTTATGGGTCTTTAAAAGTGAGAGTAACTTTTTTTTTTTTTAATTCCTTTAATACACTACTTCAGAACCTGGAATAACAAAACTCAATCAACTAATGCCTGTCACCTAACCATGTGCCTTTTTTCCCCCTTTTTCCAATACAAACAGAATAGGAAATGCCTGAAACCTTTTAGAAAAATATCCTATAGACCTATAAGTCACCTTTTATATATCAAGGAACCAGGGGAAAATATAGTTTCAGTTACACAAGCAGTTTATTTAGGTAGCAATTAAAAATCAATACTTATTTAAATATTTATTAGAGCATTAATAAAAAATCAGTATTTTAAGTAATGATTAAAATACTTCCAGGGAGTGAAAAAATGCAATAAACTTAGGTAGTGAAAATAAATGCCTGAAGTTCATTTCTAAGAATATAAAAGAAATTAGACACTATGTAGCTATTTTCTTGCAACAGGCATTGCTAAGGGACTTAATGCATTCTTATTTCACTTTCTCTGATACCTAATTACACTTTAGAATTCATGTTGACACCTAAATACCATACCAGTATGCTATAAAGCAACTGCATTTATTTACTGTGTTGGCGAAAGCCCACATTGCTTTATAGAAATAATTAACAAATACATGACACTTGTGAAAGAACATTAAATTTTTCCTCACAGTATGAAGCATTATCTTCTCATCTCATGTCATTATTAACTTATCAAAGCTATCAAGCGCCCTCACACATCACCATGATTCAGTAGAGTATCTGTAATATTTTAGATAAAGGGAAAGGAAGCATTTGTATTAAATGACTATCATTATTCCTTCTCTTTCCCTCCTCTGAAAACACAAATACAGTATAGCAGCATATATCATAGGAGAATCTGAAAAAACACCAACTGTTGTCTTAACTTTACCATACAACTCAGTCCTGCAAACACAGACAACTGTTTCCAGTGGGGCTTTTTGATGGCCTATAAGGGACTTAGGAAACCCCTGAGATCATAAACTATATTCACAGTTTAAAATCTTAAATTCTCCCAAGAACATTTCTCAAAAGTACTCCTACTGCAATAAAATTCTGCATACACAAAAGGAAGATCTCTGGCAAGAAGTCATTGTATATGTATGGCTCTTGTACTACCAAAAGGTTTTTTCCTTAACTGCACACCATGTATCCAGAGAACAGTGAAAACTGATCCACAGAAGGACACAATTTCAAAATGTTACATTAGTGTCAGTGTCACACCGCCAAATCAAGTTGTTGTCCTACATGACTCCAGTTCTAGAACCTGCCTCATTTTATTTTTCAAGCTAGCTGCAACTTGAAAACTATATTAATCTTATTTCCATATTTAAATGTTTCAGCGCAAGGCTTTCTGAAAGTAAGTAAAACATTCAAATCCACTATGAAAGCCTTAAGAAGTTACTAGTTCAAAGTTTATCACCACTGACTTTTTGATTTTGGTGGAGTATGTATTAAATTGTAGCCTCAAAAATAAAACAGCATAAAGTCATCTGCACATACTTGACTTGCATCAGTTGTCTGCCATCTCAAACACGAACTATAATCAGGGTCATTTTACACTTTTTTTTTTTTTTTAACCAGCACTTACACATGCAAACACCTTCAAAATAGAAAATCTCATCACATGATTCACTCAAATTCCACACCAACCTATTGCAAATGATAGTATTTTCTCCACAACCACCATAGGCAATATAAAGTCTCAAACATGCAATACTTGAAAACACTCTGGTCCTTCAGGACACTCAAGTAATTCACATTATTCAAATTGAAAACTTATCTACAGTATTCCCATATTTCTATTTCGTATC
Organism: Formicarius rufipectus; assembly: GCA_013399695.1. Classification (NCBI taxonomy): domain Eukaryota; kingdom Metazoa; phylum Chordata; class Aves; order Passeriformes; family Formicariidae; genus Formicarius; species Formicarius rufipectus. The sequence goes on along the minus strand of VXAU01002493.1, from coordinate 502,993 downwards.
TTGATTGACTGAGTACTGGGTTATAAAACTGTCAATCAGTTGTTTTGCAATATTAACCAAAAACAACAACAACAACAACAACAACAACAACCAAAAAAAAAAAAAAAAAAAAAAAAAAAAAAAAAAAAA
>VXAU01002493.1:427520-500076 GCA_013399695.1 Formicarius rufipectus | reverse complement strand
GGGGGCGCCAGGGGCTGGGGGCGCGCGCCGCTCGCGCTCACGTGAGAGGAAGGCCCCGCCCCTTCCCGGGGCCAGACCAATGGGGACGGTGCGCGCGGAGCCGCGGGCGGCAGGGGGCGCTGTGGGAGCGCGGCTGGGCTGGGAGTGGGCGCCGGCAATGGGGAGCCGGGATAGGGAAGCAGGAAAGGGAGCCGGGAAATGGGCACTCGGGAACGGGCGCCAGGAAGGGGAGCCGGAAAATGGGCACTAGGGAAGGTGGAGTCGGGAACAGGCACCCGGGAAGGGGAGCCAAGAAAGGAATGGAAAGGGGCGAACGGGAACGGGGAGCCGCAAATGGGCTCCCGAGAACGGGCACCAGGAAGGCGGAGTCGGGAAGGGGGAGCGGGCACCCGGGATGCCCCGCCCTGCCCGGCCCCCTCCCGCACGGGTGTTGGCCTCGGCGAGAGACCGGAATCACAGCCAAGGGATGCGGCGGCCAGCCGGGGTAAATAAACAGCTCCCGGTGGTGGTGCCGCTGGAGCTGGAGATCGAAATTTTAGCAACTTTTTTTTAATAAAAAACAAGATCGTTAAGTACTTGTCTGAACGCTTTAGTTGGCATTTTATTCGAAGTGCTGCGGAGCAGAGGTTTGGGAGTTCCCGTAGATCCCTTTTATCTCCCTTGGGCTCTCTGGGACAGTTCCTGCAGCACGTGGCTAAATGCATGTTGGACTTTGTACTGTGATAATTAACTGATGGTATTATGTCTATTACACAGTACAATAAAATTCTATGTTGTTGCAGTTTACATTAGAAATCTACTGAGATATAGTAACCAGTAAATCTCCACAGCACAGATCCTCCCCTGAACTTAGCAACTGCAGATGAGTTGGCCGATTATTTCCTGCTTTCTGTTCTGCTTTGTTCTGTTCCAAAATAAACTCTTCTGAGTCATTTGATGTAATTCAGGCCTCCTGGTATTAGATACATTCATGATATTAATATGGTTTTGCTTTAAGCCTGTGTGGTTTTGTACCATAGCCATTAGAATGTGTTCCACTCAAAAGTTTAAAAAAAAAAAAAAAAAATCAGAGACCAGGGATTTTGAAGCTGGCCATATATTTACACATTATAAATTAAAATAATAATTATAATTAAAAAAGGAAATAAGGCAAAAGAATGTTATCTACTGCTAGTATTATAGGCCACCTGATTTAGGACAGAGGAATTAGTGGGGGTGTGGGAGGACTGTAGTTGTAGTGGATAGGAGAAGTGGTATGGATGACTTGGTGCAGGGTCACTTTCCACCTTATTGAGAAGTCCTCATGCAAGGCAGCATGCTGACAGCAGCCTCGAAATGCCTTCACAGCTTTCTGCAAATGTCTTCAAAGACTGAGTTTTCATCTAGTCTGGTAAGAATAATCAGCTTCCGTCATCAACTTAAAAGCAACTAAACCATTGCAAACAGTTCTGACCAGCAGAAGAGAAAATTAGCTGCAGATATATGTCTAAAATAAATGTAATTTTATTATCAAGGGAATGGGTAAATGTAGCAGGATAGACCTAGAGGCTCAGCAGAGAGAATGCTTTTCTTGGTAGGCATACACTGGAAGTGCAAAGAGAATCAGCTTAAACTGAAGGAAAGGGGAAGCACAAGATCAGGTTAGGATAAACTGATCATGACTAAAACCTAGGCTTGAAGATAGAAGGTTCCTGTCACTAGAATATTGCTGTTCTGTACTACCAACAACAGAAAGGATAAGCCATCTCACCCTTATGTTTTTTTTCTTTTTTTGGACAGAGATAGTGTTTGGTATGTGTGTGTTGCTCCAAAGCTTAACAGACCAGCAACTGCCCTTACTACAGGTCAACAAACTACAAATATGACACTAAATACTTATTTTAAAAAATTGGAATGATTATTTTTAGGCTAAAAGCCTTGATTGAAGAACAGAAGAAGTTTAAGAGAAGAAATGCCTGAATATTGAAGTTTGAAGCAAAAAACAAAATAAAATTATGGCAGATCTTCATAATTTTTTGCAGGCTAATAGGTATGTGTGCCCATACTATCCTTGCAAAGCATGAATACCTTGATTATTTGATGTGCATAGTTTAATCTAAATTAACACCTCCAGCATCAGATTAGAAACCTGAGGGATTCGCAGCATCTCGTTGGACCAGTGTTTGCAATTTGTAAATTTACAGACCTCAGTGGTGGGCTGACTGGGAGCTTCTTGTGTTTGACACATCCGATGTACTGCACTGTTCCCTTTTTGAGATCATGAAGAGTCACATGTTTAATGACTAGCTATAGACTAACTGTAGTATGGAAAGTCCATTAAATTTTGTGGAAAGTACCATTCCTCTGCACATCCAATCTCTTCTGTGTCCTTATATAAACTCTTTTATTGTAGAATTTAATATTTATTTTATTCTAAGATTAAAGTTACATTTCTTGTTGTTACAAGTAACAAAAAAAAGCCACCCCATCGTTGTCAAGAAGTTCAAATTTAATATACATTTATTTTAAGAGATGTGAAGAAGCTGTCAGGATGGCAGTTCTCAAAGAAGCATATTCTAGTGGCAGCTTCCCAGCAGCTTTAGGCATTTTAGTTCCAAGTGCCTCGTTTCTACTGTCTACTTTGGCTCACAGTTTCAAATCCTAACATATGTAATTTGAAGTCCTGCTAGATAATTTTTTGTTTGTTTGTTTGTGTTTGTTTGGTTAGGTGGGTTTTGGTTGGTTTTTTGGAGGAGGGGATGGACTTGCAAAACCTGTATCCTCATACAGAACATGCTTTCATGGAGGTTCACAAACATTGAATGCAGGCCAGTTCTGGTTTGTGCTTCCTGACCATTCCTGTACTTGTCTGTATATTCAAGTGATGGCTCCAGAAGCCAGTAGTTAAGCTGGATGGACTGCCTGACCGGGTTTATTGCACAGTCACCGTGTCAGCTTGAGGTGCAGTCTGCGCAAGGGGAGTCAGAGTTGGGAACTTGGAAGCCATAACGAGCTAAGCTGCTGCCTCAGAGTGTCACAGGTGAACCAGGAGGACTGACTAGCAGGGAGAACTCTGAGCCAAGGGGAACAAGACTGTAGACTGGTGAGCTTGCAAATGCTCATACAAAAGCTGCAATGAGGAGGGAGGATGTTTTTGTTGTGTGATTCTGCCTCATTGCCTCACAACAAAAGACTGATAGACATCTTGTTATTTGTACAGCAGGATGATATTAACAAAGAATGTTCTTAGGTGTGTGAACAGAAGCCAATGAGCAGCTATGGAAGCCGGTATATTAGATAAGGGGGTTCAGAGTAAAGTTGGTAAATACCACTATGAGTGGAAACAGAGCTCTGTGCAGGAGAAGTTTGGGGGTATCTGATCTCAAAACCAGGAACTGTTGAATTTTGGGGAACAGCTTGCTTTCTGTTTGATCCAAGCATGCATGGACCTGATTTGTTAGCCCATTTGTCTCCTGAGTCAGGCCTTTTGAGTGAAAAGGAATGGTTTAGTGAAACACAGCAGCTGGCCAGAATAATCAATACCAATCTCCCCCTAAAGACTTGATGACTACTGCTGGAGATACAGTGTTTTAACACATGCACAGAGATGCTGTGAGTCCTAAGGGCAAAAACTGTCTGTGACTGTCTCTATTCTAGAACAGGTGCTATATTATAATTGATTTACAACACAAAAGATGGGAGTGAAATATTTAGCCATCTAGTATCAAAGATTGCATGGGGAGAGTCATGTAACAATGATGTAAGTTGCATAATGTTGTCTCCTAATCTGTTGAACTTGTGGGCTTCAGACATTACCCATTCTATTTAAAGTCTTTAGATTTGTCTGTCACTTATGAAAACTCACTGCTTTGTCAATACTGACATCAAGTAACGTAAAAAACCCCACAGGGTTTGTTTCAGACACTTTAATCACTACTAGGGGGTTGGAAATGTCCTTTACATAAACTAGAGAGACAACAGCAGCAGTAACAGAAACACTCTGTCACTTCATCTACATTTTTTTCTGTTGACCTAAGAACCAAAATTTGTGAAATTGTGCCCAAAATGCAGCAGTGATTCTGCCTTTATTCTGATGAAAATTCTTCTGCAGAGCTCACTGTTGTTCTTTAGTGCCTCTCTTCTACGTTTGCCAAAAAATAAACCCTTTCCATAACGCCATTTACTTCTCTGAACCATAGGATTTACAGAATAATAATGTTTGTCCATGTAAACTCTTTTTTTTTTTTTTCTCCAGAGCCTGGAGCTACCCTGTAAGAAAACACTATTAGGAACTATTTTCATGTGAGGAAATAGCTCAATGTTCCATTCCAACCATCTCATTCTAATTCCTGTATATACACTTCTATGTTTGGCATAACCTCACAGATGAGTTACAGTGAAATAATGAAGGTGTGACATTGCAAGGTAACTACTACATCATGAAACTATTGGTTTGTATGTTTTCACATACTGTTAGTACCAGAAAGTGTTCTTCCTCTTTCTCCCTTTCACTTTAGGATAATTACCAGCAATTTAAAAAAAAAGATAATATAGACAATGATACATATTTTGAGTAGAATCTTATTTCTTAACTCAGGTTTACAACAGTGAAACCTTTTTGTGAATATGCATTGGAACTAATTTCAACTAAGTTTTGTAAGGGTACTTATAGTACTTTTCTTCCAAGAAGATCAGACATACTGAAGTAGGACAAGTATCTGTACAGATGGGAGCTTTGCTTTTGAAGCCTCACCCAGGTTAGTCTAAGTGGACTATGTTAGCCTCACTTTAGAGTGAGGCTGAAGACTGATCTGCAACTGCACATGTATGCCGTTATCATTCATGACTTGTAAATGCATTTTACCTCACAGAGGTATACTAGAAGAACCCTTAAGCTCTGGGACAGATAGAATTATGTCAGCAGATATTATTGAGAGGTAGGTTTTGATCATTTTGGTTGCATTTGTTAGTATAAAGTATTATTATTTGGAGATAAAGACAGCTACTTCCAAATGAATTTAACAAACATTGCCATGCAGGGAGACTGTTGGCAGTCTACCTGTATTTGCAGTTCATCAATCCGCACTTGGTGGGCACATGCCAGTGGCTCTGCAGGCATTTGTGCCTGATAAGGGAGTCACCTTTAATGCTGGATTAGCAATTGCTTCTCCTAACAAGGACTGTAAACAAACATGAGAGCATTGAATTCTCATGAAACAACATTTGCTTGCTCCAGCTCAGCAACTGGTGAGTGTTGGCAGGGTAGCAGGTGTTACATGATGCTGCTGCAGGCTGCCTCCAGCCAATTTCCATCAAGCCCAGATGAGCATGTTGTTTAAGCCTATATATATTCAGCAACCTTTAAAAGTAGCATATTTCTAAATGCAACAAATAATTTGAAAGTTCACATAAATTGTCAGAGCTGGTGAAGGTGATGACCTTGCCTGTCTTCCCATCCTTATCTCCCCTGATGCTAACACAAGTCACCATGCTTCCACATAACCACCCTGCAAGTTTCTTTATTTATTCTCAGAGAGACCAGCTGAGTTTACTCTGTGGCCAGCCAGGCACTTGTGCTAGCATAAGCATGCTGATGGGAGGAATGAGGAGGAGAAGAAAAATATCCAGCTTTCCATACAGATCCCTAGTGCAAGTAAAAAAGTGAAAAAACAGTAAAAATGTAAAAATACTGTGGGGAAAAAATACTGCCTGCCTGGGCATGTACTGTTGCCTGCAGAGGTTGGCCCCCATCCCCAGTCACTGTCTTGATGTGGGCCCGCCCCGTGGAGAGTCATAATCTGCTGAAAGGGGATGTGGCAATATCTCCAAGTATTGCCAGCTAGAAATAACTCTTCATGCACTTGTGGTTTTTCTTCTGTCACCCTTCCTTTTGTGAGCCACCGCTTTTCCTTTCCTGTTGTTCTGCTGTTGCAGTGTTCATCACGTCTGTGCCACAGTGGGCTGTGAAACAACATGCCAGCCTGGTATTTGGGCTGCACTCCCTGCCAGCATGCCACATCACACTGTGTGGTGTTTCTCTGATTCACAAAATCTCTGTGTACTTGATTCTTTGTTTTGCTCTTAGGCAAAAGATGTGAAGAGATTGTAGTCTGGAAAAAGACATTGAAGTACTAGTTTGTTTGCCTAACTTGGCTCATGAGTTTGGTTGCTTTTATGCTTGTAAAAACTAACTGCCTTCTCAGCTGCCTTTGGTTTTATCTGGTGCAAGTAGATCTCGCATGTTGCATAAGAAAGTCACATGGAACTTCATGAAGTTATTCTATGATGTCACATGTAAGGGTCATCTCCTTTGTGAAACAGTTTAAAGTGAACAGTTTAGGCAAATGAAATACAGTATGTGACAGATCATTCACATTCACTTCTTTCATAGAAGAAAAAAGCAAACATATGTAAAGTGTAAACACATTTTCAAACACAGTCATGTCATCACAGGTTTGAAAGTTTGGTAACAAGGCTTCTGATGGCATCGTGGCTTCTTCATGGCACTGGGCTAATAACAGAGGTAATTCCAATCACTAAACCTTTAATTGCAGCCTGTGATTGCACATCTGATAACCTGAAGCACAGTAATAGGTAACTGAGAAGTTCATGCTAATTTCAAAGCATTTACCTAAAATCATATTCAAAAATCAAAGTCTACCACTGTAAAGAGACAAGTATGGTAGGTCCTATATACCCTGGTATGCTGTGTAATTTCATAACTGAAAAATGCATCTGAAAATACAAAGAGTGAGTGCAAAATGAAACAGGTGAACTTCAGTGACAAGTAGCCAAGAGATGGGCTTGGAAGTGGTGTCTGCTAAAATACTGTAGGTAAGGGCCATGATGTCCTCCATGGCTTTTTAGGACTACCCTGTGGAAATTTCTCTTATGTTACATGTCTCTTGAAAGCTGAGAAGTGTGTGCGGAGAATTCACTTGTATCAGCTTATGCTGATGATGTAGATGGGGCATGTCACAGGGAGAGAAAAGACTGAGTGCACTGTTTTTAATACTCATTATAATCTTTAGCTCTGAGTTTTTATTAAAGGCCTCTGGAAGTCAATGCTTCAGTCAGCTGTACTTTTACACAGCAATTGGAGATGTTGGGAGTCTTTTCCCCCTTCAATTTAGAAGCTTTACATTCAGCAAGCCATTTCAAAGTCATAAGAAAATTGTGACCTGAGTGTGAAGTTTCACAGACCTCTGTTGAAAATCTGGTCAAACACCATATTTACAGTGTTTTTTTAGTGTTTCCTGCTCCAGTGTCAGTAATGGTATGTCCTACCCTACATGGTCAAAGGAGGCAGGTTCCACATGTCTGGAAACTATTGCCTGTTCATTAACTCCCACAGTAAGTCTATCTGAATAACTTCCACTCTTAGCAAATAATCAAGAAAGAAGTTTTAAGGATGAAATAAGTCCCAACTGTACCTGTATTGCAATGTAACATTCAGCTTGATCTCTGTTTCTTCTTTCAGAAGGGTATAACTAAGAGGGGTGACCTATTCTTGGCTACAAGGATGCACCTCTGAAAAGGAGAAGTACCTCACTCTTTAAATCCAAGAGGTTTTGGTCATTTGGAAAATATGACAGTGCAGAGGGGAGATGTCAGGGAAACTTTAGTCATGCCCATGTGCTTAGCAATATCTTGCCATTTTTCCTTGTCAACAGTTTCACAGACTGGATGCACAACACATTCTGTAGGATGTTTTTTCTAGTTCTGGAAATACAGTGTTCTGGATAAGCCTAATATCCCCCTTGGTTACCTCTACATCTTGTGTTCTGAGATGTTGCTTTTGCTTTGGTTCTGATCATAGTGACCTTACTCTGGCAACATAATTACTAATTCTTCATCATTCCAACAATATCCTTAATAGTATTAGGCATTTAAGGACTCAAGTCAATGGATTTGTTTCCCTTACAAAGTGTTGTTTGCAGAAAAGACTGCCAGGCAAAACATATTCTTTCTTCCAGCAGTTGGGAAATGAGACAGAGTAAAAATAAACTACCTTATTCCTTTTAGAAATCTTGCTATTTTTTGAGAAGACAGTTTCCTTTTTAATACCCTGATTTTAATGTTTTGCCAGACCCTGACCAAATTCTTTTCCTTAGGTCGGACTGATTCTTTTTCCCCAAGAAGTTTTTATTTCTAACAAAAACTTTGAACAGAGCTAAATAACCCAAATACGTAGTTCACAGAGTGGCCTTGCACAGTAAATAGTTGTGGTAGTGTCAATATATTTGTGTTACTGCAGCTCTACCATCTGCTTGATAGATACTGTTGTAGGCAAGATCAATGCCAAACATAGTTATGTCAGTAGAAACCTTACTGTAATGTCAACATAATGGCCTTACAATTTACTTCCTAGGGCATTCCCCAGACAAGAACATGGTATCTATGTTATCTTTCTTCTGCAACCTCGACCTGGCTTTTGGCAATCTGCAAAACCCCTCTCACCTTGCAAGAAGTCACGATGGAGATATTCTTAAAAGAATGCAGGATTGATTTCTCCCTGACATTGTCTCTGTAAGGACAACAGTGCAGAGGTTTATTGGTATGATAGGGTGTGCTAGCACACATAAATAGGGTTGCTCCTATGCTAACACCAAATGTGTTTCTTCAAGCACGTAGTGTAGATTATTTTGTTCAGGAAGCTGCATAGGAGGGGATGGGGAAGACAGAAGAAAGCTGTTTTATATGGTACTATAGATGCCAGATCAGCAAAATCATTAAAAATAACAAAAGGACATAAGAGGCAGGGAATATGTTGTTATTATAAGGTAGCTCAGTTCTTAAGGAACACTGTGGCCTTGAATTTAAGGTGTGTATTTGCATTTTATGGTATTGTCTGGTAAGACAGAGCATGGTCACTCATGATGATGGAACAAGCTAATCCTCTTGAGGATCAGAGCCACCTTTGATACCAGTGGGAGCAGTGAATCACAAGGAACCTGCTGGCATCATTTTCTTTTCAAGATCAAGAGCTGATTTTGCATTGAACTGATCGTGACATAGTCTGAAAAACCATTCTTTCTCATAGCCTAGAACCACTATGAGATGTACGTGTCTAAGGAAGAGGTGTGTATATGAGCCAAGCTATGATAGACCCTATCACCTGTGTATTTTGAGAACATTGTCAGTAGACCACATGTGCCACCCTTCTATTTGAATAAAATACCACTAATCTTTTCCTAATCTACATCCGTTTGCAGCCTTCCACCTCTGAGGAGTTCCACCCACAGTTCACTAGCAGCAGTGCAATCCTCCAAGAGGACTTGTGTTTAAGGAAAGACACCACAGTGCTTAGTGCCATGGTCTAGTTGACAAGGTTCATAGTTGAGTCATTGGTTGGACTCAACCTTCTTAGAGCCTTTTTCCAACCTAATTGATTCTATTATTCTGTGACTTTTGAGATGAAAACAAAAAGGCCAGAAACGTACTTAAAATGTTTCAAAATCCTGTGGAAAAGGCCACAAGGCTTTTAACAAGCTAGAGTCAAGGAGAAGGAAGACTCATAGAAGCAACTGATTTTCTTGAATATTGCTCCAGTTTTTAACAAACCAGGATGAGAATGCAAGTAGTGAGATTTAATAGACAATAAGCAGGACATAAGGATAACTACATTCCAAGCAAAATCTTCCTTTGAAAAAAATGCAGATTTCAAACCAAACTGCAGCAGTGAGGAGAATTCTATAATGAACTTTTAAACTGAACTTAAGAATTCCAATGCATTTCATCATATTCCTCATATTTATATTAATTATACTTAATAAGTATTATACCGTAATTGAAGTCAAGAATGACAGTATAAGAAAGATTGATAGAAGATACAGACTATCCTTTAATAAACTTTCTGGGTGAGTTAGCTGAATTAAAGAAATTGGCTAGAGAAAAAAAATGTTAGAGAAAAAAGATACAACTACAGTAAGTACACTGTGTTGCTTGGGGGTAATCAAATATATGATATTTCTTTTGAGATATTCTTTGTGATAGAAGCAAAATAGAAACTCATAGTATATTGGAAAGGAGAAATAAATGAGTATGCCTCCCAAATTATGACTGGATTTTTTTTCCTCCCAATATTACTCTATGCTTCTTTAGTATGATAGAAACAGGGAAATAAAGATTGATGAGGCATCTGCTAAGATGAATGCTTTGGAAAGTATTTGATAATTGTATTTTATACCCAAGCAATTCCTGTGTATTATCCAGTCACAGAAAGAATGAGAAAATTTTCAGCACTCACAGCAAAAGTTAAGGCATTGCAGAATCTCAGTAAGCACATCCCAGTAAGACAGCCAGGGAAGCACACAATGAGCCTTTTATTACCATCTCAATTTGGATACATATCACTGTCGACTTCCTACTTAAGGTAATAAAATTATGTCAGTACAAGTATTCTAGCAGGATCATAAAAATACATGGGGGTCACAGGGCATAACAAACTGTTAAAGAGAGTAGAAAAATATATGAAGTATGAAACCTGCAAAAATTAGTGAAGTGAACAAATGCAGTTCTGGACATGAAGAAGCCAGACTCTAAAGTGTGTACATTCCAGCACAGATGATGTTATAATGTTGTGTCCTTAGGATGTAATTACACTAGCAGAGACTCTAATAAAGAATCATGCCACAGCACACCATAAATACATATTTGTCAAAGGTAAAATATTAAAATTGAAACTCATCATGAGCGGTCAGCATTTTAAAGAAACAGTGGAGGATTAAAGAGTTAACTGAGAAACGTACATTTCCAGATATTATCCACTGTACTGTTTACTGGAAAGTGAAGTAATAAAACATATTTTCCAAAGTTTAGGCTTTGCCTAAGGATCCAAGCTTGGCTCTGCTGAACTGTGCCTTAAAATATAGACCATCCCTAGGAGAACTATTAATTAACATCAAATAGTAGCCAGAAACATTTCTATAGCAAAGACAGCAAACAACATAATTTACCCAAAGTAATTAAAAACTTCAAGATGAGATTTACATGCACCACAGCATATGGTAGGCTCAGAGGGCTATTGTTACTCATATCCCTGTGAAACAAGCTTTTGGAATTGCAGTCTTTCAAGAAAAAGCTGACATTTCCTCTTTATCCTTAGTGACTGATATGAAGGAAGAACATGTAACAGAAAAGTAAACATAAAGTAGAACAAGTGTAGAAGTCTGTTTCTACCAGCTCTCACATGAAAAAGGAGTCAGCAGCTGCAGCAAAGCAGAAGGGAGGAAGTGTCCCTCAGGGATCTGTTTCAAACACACTCTTGAAAGGGTTCTTAAGCACTCTCAAGACAGTTAATACTGAAAATGCTTGCAATGCAAAAGGTTGTAATATAAAATGACAAGGTTAAATATTTTTTCTGTTAATGTCAAAGGATAGGCTCACCATTGTTAGGAGTGAGCAAGGACCAGGTTCAAAGGACCATAGTGCCACAGGATAATGCAGGTGGGGGGTGATTTCAGGAGGTGCCTGGTGCAAGACACTTCTTCTAGCGGGGTCAGCCATGGGGTCAGACCAGGCTGCCCAGGGAGGGGGGAGCCTGCACAACCTCCAGACAATCTGAGCCACTGCTTATCTGTCCTCCTGGGGAAAGTCTTCCTAATGTCCAGTCTCGGTCTCTCCTGTTCCTCATCTGTCCCCTATGCCCACTGAGAAGATCCCAGCTCCCTGATAGTCCTGCATAGGAACTGGAAGCTGCTGTTGAATGCCCACAAGGCCCACCTTTGTCCAGGCTGAGTCACTCCTGGTGTGCCAGACACTGCATGTAGTGCTGGAAATCTACAGCACATTGGCCACCACAGGTCACATCCACAGAGCTCTCCCACTAGTGTGGTCATTCCCATTTGAACCGTGAGCTCAGCTATAGGCCTGCTTCCTTAAGAAACTTGAAAAATCCCCATATTCTGCTGGTAAACACTGAAAATTTCGGGGGGCAGTGGGGATGTAGAAATCCAGTGGATAAAAGTAATACAGAAAGCACTATTTTTTTAGTAATAGTAATTCTGTGCATATATAGACTTGGAAGCACCTGGCTGAACATACCTAAAATAATCATAACCTATCATTTTCCATGACAGGTATGATCTGAAGCACAGAGGAATTCAAAATCCCATGGTATCCCACTGCTGTCCACAGAATATGAGAACTGCTGTGAGATAATAGGAAAAGATGTCTCAATGGTCTTCCACTAAGAATAGTAAGAAAAATCAGCATTCACTTCAATGAAGAGTGGGAAATGGGCTGGAAGGAATATATCTCAGACTTATTCAAGGCCAGCTAAGGTGACATCCACATGAAAAGAAAAAGAAATTGCATAAGCAACAGCAGTGTGCCTGTTCAATGCTGAAAGAAAAGCCACTTAGCAGCCAAACAACATAAATACTGCAATTGGCGTGGCTTGTGGCTGCACAATGTTACACATTTCAGAGTCTTCTGCAGTTTGAGCTGCATCTGACACTGATTTTGCTATTGTGTATCTGTGTGATCATGTGCAGCAAGGGTCCTTGTTGTGGTGCTGTCACCCAAAGTTATGAAATGGAGAAATGTCACACTATGTCTAATTTGTGTGTCTTTGTCAGGGGCAAAACTAATAAGACAGCCTCTATATTAAACAATTGAGTGTTGATATAAACAAAGGTGACAAATTAATAGGTAGGTTATGAAGGGTTTATCCTCAGATTACCTTGATTTGCAGGCAGCTTGTTTACTACAGTGCAACAGAGATTTTTTTGATGTGATGAGTGCACTGCAAAGTCAGACAAGTTTACAGATGAGCACATCTGTATGTCATATGGGAATATATCATATGGGAATATGCATTCACATGACCTTCAGGTGCTCAGCATGTGCATTAAACTCATTTATGAACAGGTAGAGAAGTACAGGCAGCTTCTAATGGAGAGCAACCAACTGCAAAATAATCTGGTTTGTATCAGTCCACAGACCACCAGATTTTTCCTGTGCCCATGGCACATTTAGAAGGAGATTCAAAGCAGCAACAAAGGGAGCTGCATATGACCCTGAACAGACATGACAGGCAGGTTCATACTGCTGCCTGCTGCTGCAGTAGGGCCTGTTAGCAAAACATCAGAAGGCAAGTTTATGAAAACTTTTATCCTACTAATGACACCTGTGAATAAATGTAGTGTCTCAACCACCTTAGGCCAAGGGGTCCACATATTTCACTTAACAGTGGCAATGGAAAAGAAAGGACATTTCTCTGTCTGGTCAGTTAATTTAGTCCTGTAGAGTCTTGTCAGAGGCTCCTAGGGGGACAATTGCCAAATATTTGCAACAAACACCATCTTCAGAGAGTGCTAGGAAGCTTCTCCTTCCAATCAATTGATGGATTCCCAGGCATATTGCCTTCTAAGGTGTTCCACTGCTATTTATTTACTTCAATATCTGTCAACTTCACACCCCATGTCAAATGTCACTTACGTGATTTACATGAAAAAGGATCATGTTCTTATTTTGTGTATGTTTAGTATTTATGAAGGGATTTGGAAAATTTCCAGATCTGTCTCTCAGTTCCTGTCATCAGTAAATAAAATGCACACTTGACCAAAGTTAGATCACATGTCTTAAGATGGAATGAAATTATTTGTAGATATTTTTCTTACTAGATTTCTCCAAAAGTGATAAAACTAACAGCTGATATGTTTGTGAAAGATTTGCACTGAGCTTTAATTTCCATTCTTCTTCCTGTCATTGGTCCAGTGGGCAATACACAATTGTGCAGCATCTGGTCATTTTCCCTTCTTTTGTAAAGCTTTAAATTTCTTCCAGTTTAATTATTTTACTTAATATAATATGAAAAGTGGCCTTATAACCATTACTATTTGCCAAACCTAAAATGGGTTTATGTTCTGTATGTGATGTCATTAAAAAAGAATGAAGTCATAGCATTTAAGTCACACCCCATAAACTAAGATCTTCCAAAACTAAAACAATTTTAGAGTTAACATGGAAGTCACAGAATATGAAATCTGAACCCATTGACTTTTTTCCTAAGCAATATCTACATATTTTTTGTTAAAATGGGTATGTTACTTTGTCAAAGAGTTTTTCAGAGTTCTAATTTCTTGGGCTTGAGCCCTTTGCTTACAGTTTTTTAAGTTATGGATGACAAGTTTTAAAAATGTGCAAGCAGTACTGAAATCAAGGTATAATTACTTCACTAGAATTTTCCTGAGAATAGTTATTTTTATTTTTATTTAAATGTATTTCAATCATTCAATGGAAAAATCACAGTTGTCACAGTAGATTTTATTTATGGCAAAAAACAAATGGTTTTGATATATTGTTTTGCAGTTGCTGTTACTTATTACATAGCACATTAAAATATTGAAATATTGATTTGTGAAATAGTCATTTGGTGTTAATGCAAAAATCGTAGTGCTACATCTAAGAAAAAAAATATATTTTATATTAGATAGTACTTCTTATGTAATGTGAAAACACTGAATTCTTAGAATGGTAAAAATCTTGTAACCTAAAGAGAGATGTACTACTAGCAGTGACATAATTAAGCATCCATAAAGCTTCATATTTCAAGTAATCATAGTTGATTGCTATGCATTCTGAAAACATGACAAGTAGCATGCATTAGTGTTGATTCATAGCCTCTTTCTCTCACACAAAAGCACACACATATGGATGCACACATCTGTGCACACAGACTCCCAGAGAAATGAACAGGAATGTTCAGTATTTGTATGGAACTCAAGAGCAGAAAAGAACGTCCTGGTTTGAACTGTCAGTTTTAGGCTTTTGAGTGCTAATTACTTAGTGAATTAGTTATTTAATTATTTTCCTCTCTGGACTAGTATATTTAAACATAGAATTCAATTATATCTGATTACTATCGATTTTATTTCTCTCTCCTCCTGGAGTCAGACTGTCTCTTGCTATTTTTATTTAGAAAGAAGATAGAGTAAGGTGTAAATGCAAACTCAGAATACACATTATGCTTCTCTTTTGCCTTGTGACTGTATTTGCTACCTGTTTCTTTGCAAAGCGCCTCAGAAAAAATAGAGATACTTGAAGCAGAGTTCAAAGAAAAATTCCTTGTAGGCATGGGTAATGATTAAAGCTCTACAGTGTATCTACCAATACCACTGAATCACAATGCAATGGAAACCTGGCAGTTAATGTTCGGAATAAGCCACTGGAATTGCAGAAGGGCAATTTATTTCTCTTCTTCTAAAATGTGATTAAGGGCATCATCTTTACAATAGAGCTGACAGGCTACTACAACCTGTTACAATTTTTTACATGTGAGCTAACTGTATTTGTGGAATAAAGCTTTGCAGAGCTGTTTTTCATTTGCTTTGTTGGCATTTTAGTATCGGTATGGTTCATGCAGGTTTTGTGTTTTTAAATCATTGCTGAAAACCTACCAGAATAAACTGCTTATGAGAACATATTCCTAATGTGGAAGAAACCAGGCTTCCCTGGATCTGAGTCTGTATCTACAAAGTGATTTAGTGTATCAGAGCTTCTTGATGTCTGTTTTTATTTAATTTCTCTCATCTTTTCTCTTAAGTTTGTTTCTTTCTCAGTTGTATGCTTCAGGTACAACAGGATCCCTTTTGTTCACACATGCAGGGAAAAAAATCCTGTTAGCTGCTCCATGGGATTAGAACAACACCGTGGAAAAATCACCTCCCAGGTTTTATACATGCCTTACCTCACACAACATTTTCCCATTGCTCAATCAAGTCCTACAGGGCTATTGTAACATAGCAGTAATAAACAGTAATAACAATAAACAGCAATAACCAAGACATTGCAGCACACTGGGGTCCTGAGCACCCTTAACTTTCACTAGAAACACGTTGAATATGACTGGATTAAGGCCTAAATGCTTTAAAAAGCTCCTGGTGCCATTCAGCTGCTCAGACAGGGATTACAACTACTGCAGGCAGTAGCAAAGTGGTAAATATTGACTCAGCAGTAAATAAAATCAGTTCATTGAGGTGGAGCGTACAATATGTGATGGAGGAAGGGTCACGAGAAAGCAATATTGCTCTTGGGCAGATTAAACAGTGTACACCACAAACCCACATGCTATTTCAGGAAAGTCACAGTCTTCATGAAAAAACAGTGACACTTTACACACTTAACAAGGAAACTGTATGTGTTTCTTTTTTTTTATTTTTTTATTTTAATTGTCAAAACTCATTTTTTTGAGCTGTGAGATAGATGATACTGAAGAACAATCTACCACACTTTAATATGTCTTAAAATGTGCATGTGTAAATCTTAGTTCCTGTCAACAAATATGTTAAAAAATCTTACAATTTGTTGTTTATGGAATGAAGCATTTCAGTATCATTCTGTCCTATATAAACACAAGCACTCTATTACCATATAATGAAGAACAGATGTCACACAGGTGACCAAGTGATGAGAAAGACAGTGATTTTAATAGCTTTTCTCAAGCCTCATTTGGTGTGGTTTGTTCCACTCAAAATCAGTAACTGCAATGTCATTTCCTACTCAGCATATAGGAGTTAACTGCAAATCTACGACCAAGCTGAAATGTTAGTGTTTCACTTGTCCCAGCGCCTTTATGAAATTTTATGTTTCTACAGAGTTATGAATATGCCATTGAATGGTGGAAGGAATGTGCAGTAACACAGAGATGAACCCACCTTCATTTGGTTGCTCTTGCTTTCTCCTCCCTACTTTTGAGAATAAAAACAGTGTAAAGAAGGTAATATTAATATTAAAAAAGTAAGTATGCCTAACTGTTCAGACATCCTGTGTTTGTACACATGAATGCCTGACCTCTGTTAATGAGATGTAGCAAGCAGAAAAAGAAACAACTTGTGAGCTGCATACCACTAAAACTGCTGGCAAAAGAACAAAAAGTAGGGCTACCTCACAAAGCCACTGTGAGACATGAAGTGGTATATGCATTTGGGCGGGAAATGGTTAGTTCCACTACAACTGGAGAGAATAATGGGGTTTGTGTTTTGATTTCCCAATAGTTGCGTGGTCATCTGCTTAAGTCTGTGTATAGGTATGGGGAATAACCAATCCTCTGTCAAAAGGTCAATCATCCTCCCACAAGGTTGAAACCTAACTATAAAGAACCTTAAAGAGGTAAAAGGTTGAAATAGTAGCATAAAATGACCTTATTTTTTTCAGGCTAGCCCTTGAGCATCTTAAGCCATTTTAAAGGCCTAAATATAAATGTCTGTATACAATGGACTTGTGGAGATATGCTCATACTGAATTTGAAAATATATATATCCAAGCCCTTGATATAAACATGAAAGGAACACTAAAGCAATTGCATTATACCTCAGGTAAGTTTCTTATGGATACATATAAAAAAGGATGTCTCTCTTTTGAACACGATATAGAAAACATGTACCATGTGAAATACCACAGAAAGTTCAAAACATAAAATATTCTTCCTTAGAACAGATGAGCATATGAATATTCATTATTTGAATGTGGAGTCTTTATAGTTATTCTCGTATAATTTAACAGTTCACAGTAAACTCAAAAAAAATAATACACTTCACTTGAAATTGGCAGTATATAAAAAAAGAATAGGCTTGTAGAATAAATAAGGATTTACATAAAAAGGACAAATACATTCCAGAAGATAGTATTGTGTAATGCCTATTTCATATAAACTTCAAGTAACAGACCATACATGAGCAGCCTAATCGGAACCCAGCATCAGCAGGTGAGTTGTCAGCAGAACTTCTCCAAGGCCAGATTGAGTCTCCTAGGTCTACACAAAGAACCAACAAACTAAATAGCATCTTTGTTTGGGTGGAGAAAGCGTAGCTCAGGCATTTCCAGGATACCAACTATTGCACTGTGGCACAAATGTGCCCTGTGCACATGAGACTGACTACATTTGAAAACTGATTGATGCATCTGGAAATTGTCACTGTTTAGCATCTGCAGCAGGACAGGACTCCTACATGCCATACAAGATCACTTTCAGCCGTGCACCACTGGGTCCATCAGTGGATATTTTCTGCAGCAGCTCCACACCAGAGCATCCCTCCTGTCGCTCGCAGCCCTGCTGCGGTGCAGCTCCATGTCCTGGAATCAGCCTGCTGGGAAGTGCTGCGGGGACCCACCAGGGTCACCCTACCACCCTCACTCAAGAGATGAACTCCAGCTCAGCACCCCCAGTAGTCAGGGTTTTTTACAAATATTTTATACACAGGAAAGGAGTGGACAGTTAATATATTACCCAGCAGTGCTTCCATGATTTTCTTCAAAAATAGCTTTAACCTTGGTGTGTGAAATGAATGTAAAACTCTAAATATGAATGGAAATTTTAAAAGCCTGTTAATTGTTAACTGTTAATTTGAAAGCCTGAAGGGTCTGATAATGGTTGACATTTACCTTGGACAAGAAACTACTGATGATACTCTGATCTGGAGGAGAAGTATCAGCAAAAGCCAAATAAAACCTGAATTTAATAAATGAAAACATCTTTACCAATATCCTATAAAAAACCCATACCAGTCAGTATATATCTCCCTCACCAAGTAAAAGGTTACATCAGATCACTGAAGTGAAAGGGGATGTACTGCATTGTACAGGAGCTGTGACAACAACATTCACTATTACAAAAAGTCTTTCATCAAATGAAAATTGTGAAAAAAAAAAAAAAAGTCACTCTAACCTTCAGGCTACACACATAAAAGACAAGCTACTGAGGACATGAATAAAGCAAGCTTTTTCCAAAGAAAGGTCTCACAAAATGGTCAGCTGTTTAGCACCTCACTACTAAATGTCAATGTTTATGTATTTGTGAAATTCACATTTTCCCAAGATGCTGTGATGTGTTTTGACTCTTTTTACACTGTTGAAAGTCATAAAAGTTCAAGAAGAGAATCAAGAGATTCCCAGTGTGAGCATAGAGGGAGAACTCCAGATCTTGAGCAGATCAGTAAGGGCTTCTTAATTTTGACCTAAGGCTGGACTTTTGCCTTGGGTCTTCAAAACCAAATAAACCCTGCAGAAAGATCAAGGGCAACAAAGACAAAGAGTATATGAGGTTGGACAGTTATTCCCAGCTGCAGTGGATTGTTTTCTTAAGAAAACAAGGTGAAATACATTTTAAAAAGTATGTTCCCTTCTGGTAGCTTATTATCAAGAAATAAGGGCAGAAGACAACATTTTCTAGTACTGAAGACAAACTATAAACATGCCACTTAAAATGCCAGCTTCTTCCAAAGCTGCCTGTATATCACTGACATAAGTGACCTCACTGCTGTTAATGAGTGACTCATGGATGTTTATGGCAGAGAAAGTACACAAAGCATGTCATTGAAATACTCCAAGTGAAATAATTTACATATACACATCAATTTTCTACTGCATTAAACTGAAGAATATTGTTAATATGGATTTGGTTTGCAGATGTGCAATTTGGAACTTAGAAGAGACTCATGGAAATATCACTTAAAATTCTCATTTGGACAGTCTTTGAATACTGTAAGGGAAATACAAGGAGGATTTACTAATGAAAAGTGTGTATACATATACTTGGTATTCCTTTATGGAGCATCCAAAGGCCTCATTGTTATTGAAAAAATAATGTTTTGTGCATTAATGAGAAGGCAGTAAATTCTTCACTTTCAAGCCCTTCTGTGTATGCACAAATGTTGAAATTCTGTCAGGCTTTCAGAACAGCCACTGCTACTGTACATAAAAATATTGGGAAATTATAGTCTTTCCTATCTTCTGCTCTTCTGATACTGAGAACATTTTGTATAGTGCTCCTTTGGAAAAAACAAAGGTGAGGACTGATGGAACATACTCAGTAGCAGTTTTCAATTATAGGAGTCATCAGCTTGTGAGAAGAATGGCAGCTCCTGAAAGACTCAACAAAAGAAGATTTACTGAGTTTAGGGGGAAAAAAATAATGTAAAGTAGCTTGTGATACTATTTTGTAACACTGTAGGATAAATTCAATATCCCATTTTTTTAGTTACTTTGGAGTGGAAGGTGAGATAAAGGGTTTTAAAAGAAAAAAAAAAGTGTTTATTGAGAAAGTGAGAAAATATAAAAAATGAACAAAAATACAAAAAATGAACAAGACCACAGAAAACACATTTGTAGTTGCTATTAGCTTTCAGAGCCAATTTTTTTTACCTTCTAGAAACTGTCAATTTTGAAATTCTGAGCAAAACCAACCTCCCTGTTTTTCTCAACAAGGTGATATATAAATACACTATTGATTGAATAATTTTTTCTTTTCAACTGCCAGTATGCAACAGTGCATTCACTTTGACATTAAAATAAAATGTACAGTACATAATTCATCTGCAGGTGACTTCACAGATGTTGCAGAACTGAGAAAGGGCATCAAACTGAAGGACATGTGGCCAAGTCCCACTGCTGGGGACTATCCTTGTCATTCCCCAGGCTGAGAAGTGGAAGAGGCACAGCAGCAGTATCAGGAATAAGCAGTAAGGTGTGAGTGCTCCTGTGCTACAACACACTGCTGACAGCAGGTGTGGGAAGGGGAAGGTAGTGTCCCATTCCTTTGCTGACAGAAGCCTGGATATAGATCTGTGCGCCTAACAGGTCATTACAAAGGCTCTCACTCTTTCCACAGAGGAAAGAACAGAAGATAATGTCCTTTTGTTAGGAAGTAAGCTAAATAATGTTAATCTGAGTAGTTACAAAGACTAAATCCATTTGAGAAGGAAATGAGAAGTTCTGTATTTTCTTAGCATATCAACATGTTAGGGTGTGTCAGTTGTAAACATCATACTGTGCTGTACTTAGATATACGTTAAAAAGCAGTTATCAACTGCAGAGTTAAACTTTTCATTTCATTATTTCAGTTGGTGTCCTGAGTTTCCCCTCCGTCCTGAATTCTTCACCTTCCTTATACAGGGGTCTGGGATTGTTGTTGCCACTTAGCCTCTGTCATCAGACTGCAAATCCTATGTGCCTTACACATGCAGACTGAATAAGGGTTGAAAAACTAATACAGTTCTGCAGTATCTCTGACCTCTTCTGTCTGGTGTATTCTGGATCAGTCCTTGTGAGAAGGAGTCCCAGCTGGTTGCAACCAAAGTCAGAGCAAAGTTCACAACTGCTTCTGAGCCCAGAAGTAGCTGGTTGTGCTGAAAAAGGCAAATAAGGGCCTCTTACTGTTTTCAGTCATAATTCACTTTCTTGCCTAGACTCAAATGAACAGAATTTCTGTTAACTTAAAAATCCACTAAGGTTGCTTTAGGAGATTCTGCAAGTGGCAGAAGGATAAAATCATCTATCCGTGATCAACACTCCTAGCAAGGTACACTACTCATTGACAGGATAATTTGATAAGCTTTCTGATCCTTTGCCAAACAAAAGCGATTAGGGTGATAGCAGTTTGTAAAACTACCATGAGAAAATGATGGCTCTTTGAAGGAACATGTACAATATACATATATATAGGAACATCATCATCATGGCTAGACTTTGCCAACGAAGATTTTGGAGGGTTTTACCCACACTTGCTGCAAGCACACTGATGGCTGATAAGGCCAATGCGAGATAGGCAAGTCTGGTTGCAAAAGGCACAGCAGAAAGTTTCCGTAGGTGGCACTGTCAAGGCACGGTTCTTTCTGCATTGCCTTTTCTCCTCCAGGCTGCTTCTATGTGCGGTTTCAAAGGAGACAGCAGCATTATAGATTGTGTGTCTCCATGACTCCCGATTGGAGGCCAGGGTGGACCATTGATGGTGGTCAATATGGCCAAGGCAGAGGCGTTGTTTCAGTTAGTCTTTTAATCTCTTCTTTGGGCCTCCTCTCTTGTGGCAGCCGGTGGCAAGTTCACCACAGAGGACAATCTTAGGGAGGTGGTGATCCTCCATCCTGGAGACATGCCCTGCCCAGCGCAGCTGCGTTCTCAGCAGCATGGCCTCGATGCTGGTGACCTCTACCTGTTCCAGAACGGACACATTAGTCACGTAATCGGACCAGTGGACGTTTAAGATTGTAGGGAGGCAGCGCTGGTGGAAGCGTTTGAGGAGTCACAGGTGGTGGCTGTAGATGACCCAAGATTCAGACCCATACAGGAGAGTAGACAGTACGATGGCTCTGTAGACATTGATCTTTGTACTTTTCTTCAGGTGTTTATTGCACCAGACTCTTTTATGGAGTTTTCTGAAAGCTCTGTATGCCTTTGCTAACCTGTTGTCAATCTCTTTGTCAATCTTATCATCCGAGGAAATGATGCTTCCCAGATAAGTGAACTGCTGGACTGACTTAAGCTCTGATTCGCCTGTGGTAATGTGGGGGTGATGGAAAACTTCCTGAGGAGCAGGTTGATAAAGAACTTGTGTCTTCTTCAGGCTGACTTCCAGCCCTAAAAGCTCAGCAGCCTCTGCAAAGCCGGATGTTAAGCGCTGCAGAGCTGTTTCTGTGTGGGCAACAAGGGCAGCATCATTGGCAAAAAGCAGCTCATGGACAAAGTGGTTTAGGGTCTTAGTGTGGGCCTTCAGCCTCCTTAGGTTGAAGAGGCTTCCATCAGTACGATAACGGATGTAGATGCCATTTTCTTCATTGAGATCTGCCATGGCCCTTCGGAGCATCATGCTGAAGAAGATTGTGAATAGAGTTGTTGCAAGAACACAACCTTGTTTCACATCATTGGTTATTGGAAAGGGCTCAGAGAGAGCATCGCCATATCTGACTTGGCCGTGCTGATCCTCGTGTAACAAGATGATCATTTTGAGGAATTTGGGAGGACATCCTAATCTTTTCAAGATCTGCCACAGGCCTTTCCTGCTCACAGTGTCAGAGGTTTTGGTGAGGTCAATGAAAGTTACATAGAGTGCTTTGTTCTGTTCCCTACACTTCTCTTGCAGTTGTCTGAGAACAAATACCATGTCTGCCGTTCTCCTATTGGCTCTGAAACCACACTGACTTTCGGGTAGAAGTTCTTCTGCAATAGTGGGTACTAATCTGTTCAAGAGTATTCTTGCAAGGATATAGGAACATATACACTCAATATACATCAAGTGCTAAGCGATGGTTTTTTTTCTCCTTTCAGGAGATTTAAAAAAAATTAGGAGAAATCTTTATTTCATTTTCATTAATTACTTTAGGAAACTGTGCTATGGTGAGATGCTTTTCTTTATGCTCTTCAAGGATGCAAGGCTTATATTTACCAAAATGACCTGTAAGACACCATGCCCAAAATGGTATGAGATTGACTTTCCTTACAGAGGAGACTGGAAAAATAACAAAAGGAAAAAAGGCATTGGCATGTACAATACATAGAATCACGTTAAATGTAGCACTGAATGTGGTACACAAAGCTATGCCTAACATCATGAAATTATTTATGTATTATCTCTAGAAAGAGCTGGTGGGCAGAAATTGGGTCTAATAGTTTCTGAATGTAAATTGATGGGTGAGCTGTAATTTACAAGGGAAAACTATTGATGCTAACGTTCCTATGAGAAATTTATGGAACCCTAAAAACTAGTTACAGAGGTGGGAAAAAACCCAACACATTATAAAGTGCTTCCAGTGAGGCAAAGAGAATGGCCATGCTGTCTCACCATCGGGAGACATCTCAGCCTTTCAGTCCATTTGGTGGTGACGAGCTACGTACGAGAAGAGGTGGATGCGAAGAGCCTCCTGGCGCCTCATCACGGTGCTCCCACTGCCCGGCGCACCCGGGCCCGACAGGACCTTTCCTCGCCTCCCTGCGCCAAACTGGCCCGCACCGGCACCGCTCCCGTCCTGCGCTGCTCCCCTTTCCTCTCGGCTGACGAGGGCGCTGAGAAGCCCGGCTGCCTACGGCTGGTTTGACATTCATGCGAAAACGCCTCGTACCCCGGGCCGGGAGTCCCGTTCCCACGTGCTTCCTGCTGTCACCGGGGCTCGAGTGCTCCCCCTCACCAGCCCCTGCCCTGGCGCGCCGGACCCCTGGCAGGTGCGGCCGCCTTTTCCAGGGCTGCTTTGGCAGGAAAGCCGAGTTATGCCAACAGGGAAGCCCAGTTATGCCAACAGGGAAGCCGAGCTATGCTAACAACAGGGAATCCGAGTTTTGCCAACAGCGAAGCGCCGCNCCTGCTGCGGGGCTCGTCCCGGTGGCGGCGACGGCGGAGGAGGAGGAGGATGCACCGCCCGGGGGAGCCTGCGGGTGGCAGGCCCGGGGAGAGCGCAGACCTCCAGCGTTTGCCGTGTCGGTCGCCCCAGCGGGCCGGGCTGGGCCGGGAGGGAGGAAGGGAGGGCACGTGTGGGGCTTGGGGGGCTACGGGGACGCGGGGCCGGTGGTGAAAGGTTACATAAAGGGCGCTCCATGTGAGGGAGTTCCGGCGCTGTCTGGTTCAGATCCTTGCTGGGCATAGTTAGGAAAGGTCTTGGAATACCGTGCCCTCATTTTCAGGTCGTGCTCGAACTCCCTCTCGGTGTTTGTGCTTAGAGGGCAGAGAAAACACTTGGCAGTGCGTGGTGAGGGCCAAATGCTTTACTGGCGTGTGTTTTCTTCCCTTTCGCTTTTGTAAAGAGTCGTCTGTTGTTGTGTTCTTCTTCCTACCCTCGCTCCTTGTGGGGCCGAACAGGAATGAAATAAGATGCGGCGAAGTTTCTTAGGGCACCCCTTTTGAATATTTTTAACCTTACCTTTTATGGCCGACCCCATCCTCAGTGTGGTGTGATTTTCAGTGTGATAGGGGAACGATAGGTAAAAATCCAAGAATTAAGACACTGATGGTTTCCTTCCCCGTCTGGGGCGTGCAGTGGGGTTCATCTGGCTACCTGTGGCATCGCCCTCTGGCAGCGGGGCCAGGCGCGGCTTCCCTGGCCCTGGGCTGGCACGGCGGAGTTCCTGGGTCTGCAGCGTTCTCCGGCGGCGGGCCTGCTTCCGAAAAAGTGGATCCATAAACAAGGTCATGTTGAAGGATTTCTTAAACTGTAGCAGTTATGCCAAACTTTTTGGTTTTACATGTCCAGAGATTTTGGCAAAGACCTGCCAAAGGTGGGAAGCCGTTTGGTAAGAGACAAGGAGGTTTGCTTTGCAGTGAAATGAAAAGTTAGCTTTCAAAGTATGTTCTCATAAATTTCCTATTTTAGTGTCTTTCTTTTGTGAGGGAAATAATTCAAATTATCGCTAGATTCACTTTCTGCCTGCTGCAGCTCATCTTATCAAAAGTGTTGGAGTTCCCCGTGGATAAGAAGAGTAGGAATCACTTCTTGAGGAGAAAAGAAAGACTGGGAAGTGGTATTTTCAGTATCTGTTACTGTGGTCTTTTTTGTTTGTTTGGTTTGGTTTGGGTTTTTTGTCTTTTTTTACAAAAAGTGTTTTCACATAAATGTAATACCAGTGTTTCCTTGGCATAAGTGTAATAATAATGTTTCTTTTATACACATTCATCTTCATTTGTTTGTCCTTTTCCCCAGGAGGGTATTAATGGATTTCTTTTCCTCAGATTTAAAACCGCTAATAGAAATATCCTTGACTGCTTCAAGGCTGCTTTTGTTGTTACTCATTCTATAATGCCATTTTGAGTTAACGAGATTGCTCAGAAGGATTAAGAAGTGAAAGATACTAAGACTAATTTCTGAATTTTTGGAAAGACATGATGGGCTTAACTTTTAAAAAATCCAAGAAAAAAATTTGACTGTTACTTTTCCGTGTCTGAAATTATTATGTAAACACTAATTAGTATAAATACTCTTGAGCTGTGTTTTAGAAACGGAAAAAAATCCCAACATGTTTAACTTCTATGCTTTGTGTTAGACATTTGTTCTTCCAGTTTTTATGGATGAGTACTCATAAGAGTTGATATTTCGGGGTTATGTACTGCAGAGGTGAGGCAAGTTATCCTTGTCCAACTGGAGAACTTGGTCTGTAATATTTTGATTTTTATATTTTTTAATATACACTGTACTTCAGAATATATTCTCCTGCGCATCACTGAATATTTGAAGTAAAATGTTTAAAAAACCATGGTTTTAAGATAAAAATATGAGATTCTTCTCTTAAACTCTGAAAAGTTGGAAGCAAAGCAAGTTAAAAAAATGCCTGTACCTGCTCAATTGTATGCACCTTTTTGAATATGTGCAGTTCTGTTTTAAGAAGGTGTTTGAGATATTTGTTCTAACAGTGTACAGATATGTTGTCTGACCTTGTTTCTTTAGGATGTGAAGTGTAACGTGAAACATGAGCTTCCTTGGAGAGAACACTTGATAAAGAGTTTTTAGCCCATGTTGTATTTATATGTAGATAAAGACTCGCAGTCATGAAGTTATCCTAAGAACCATGCTTGTTGTTTAACTACAGGGAGCAGACAGTAATAACATATGAAACACTAAGTGAAAGAGGCCTTGGCCCTTGGATGTCAGAATTTAACAGTTTATTCTTTGTCCTCCTCCTGAAATTGAACTAGTGTTATTGTCTGTAGTGGAAGACACCCTGTGTTCATTTCAGATCTGAAATATTTTCATAAAAGTTGTAAAAGGTCATGGAGTTCATCAAGTGGGATTTCTCTGAACTAGTTATTACTGCTGTTGCATATAAGTTATTGGGTAACCAGCCCTGATGCCACTTTTGTGATTGGTTTGGCATTTTTACTTTGTTCTGATTCCATAATTTTGTTGTTGTTTCTTCACAGTAGCAGGAGATGGGGAGGAGGGGAAATCACTGTGAGGAATAGCAACTTAGTAAGTGTGAGTCCCAAAATTGATAGTGAAAGTCACAAGAGTGATTTTTTTATAGGGGTAAACATTTGTGAAATATTAATAACATGGATTATTTCAAGGGAACCAAAATATTTTCTTGACAAATTTTCTCTCTTTTTTGTGAGTAAATTAATTCTGGACTTGAGACTTGCTTTGTACTGTTGATAACACTGTGAAATTAAAATTTGAAGTTGAAAAGCATTTGAAGAATTGTTGGTTTTTTTGATAGGTTTGTCAAGACCAAGTCAAGATAGGTTGGTCAAGACTGAGTTTCCCAAAGATGTAAAGACCTCCCATTTTACGAACTTTTTTGGTAAAAGCAATGTAGATTCCATGACTCAATGAAATGTTTACTTATCTGTCTAGAAAATACTTAATATTTGTATTTAGAACTTGGCAGATATCTGTAGACCAGAAAATTAACTGACAGATCATGAGTCAGTCAAGAAATTAACTGACACACCTGCTTCTGTGATGTGATTTAGTAAAAGGAAGGAAACCTTTTTGAAACCATTTTTTTAAATAGTGTTCCAGTTAAGCTATTCTGAGCTTAAGAAAGTTATTGTCTTCTTAACTGAATTGATCTTAAAAAAAGAAAAGGGGGAGAATAAAATTTCTTAACACATCCATGAAAAGTGGAGTTTCTGTGAGATGTGATTCTAAGTGCATGACCAGTCAATTTCCTACTTATATTTACTATAATATACTTAAAGTTTTGATAGCTTAGAGAGTTGGCGTTTTTTTCAAGCATAATGAAAGAGTATTTAAAATTTAGTTAAACATCTTAACAAATGAATGTATAAATTTTTTTTAAATAAGCTTTTAAAATGGAATACCTAGAGTAGTGTAAGTTTTGATGCATAAACAGGGATGAAGAGAGACCATAGCAGAAGAGAATAAAATAATTCATGGTGGCTGTGCTTTTTTATATTGACCATTCTGTGCAAAGGACAAAAATACAACCATTATTGAAGTATTTCCTGCTTTGTAGGTTTACTTGCCTTTAATTTTTGTCTCGAGTTCTGCATTATCTTTATAATCTGTATGTTCATCCCATGTGCATTTGCATGAGTTTATATATATCTTTTAAAATATGTATGTGTGCACACATACTTCTCCATTCACCCATGGATAATAGCTGGCAATTAGGTGTACTTGCACCCTTGCCGTAAGAGAGATAGGTTAAATAAAACTTGCACAGGTTGTGCAAGATAATGTATTAGTCCTGATGTAGCTGTAGTAGAAAGTATAGCAAAAACTTTGTGTGTCCGTACATAGAAGAAATAAGAAGGTTGAAGATAAGGGAGATAATTGCTTTAGAGGTGCTGTGCTGTTTAAGAGGTCAAGACCCTTGCTCATTTGCCTTCCTTCTGTTGAGAGCAATTTTCCAGTATCAGTCTTGGATTTTGAGTTTATATCAGGCTTTCACTTTAAAAAGAAACTGGAATAGTTCATGTAATTGTCAATACTATTTCCTGTTAAAACTCCATACCTTCAAAGCACTGTTATTGCTGAAAGATCTATTAATATTCTTTAAAAAATTATAAATTTAGAAATGAGAGCTGACATTGGATTAAAAGAATGGGTACAATTAGTGTGAAAACCCAGTACTGCAATGCAAAATCATTTGTTTTCACAAGCCTGAAGCATCTTTCACTCCCTAATTTCAGGCTTGTTTTGTTATGTCAGCAGCAAGTGAGGTCCATGGTTATGCAGCTTGGACTAGTTCTATCTTGCTTATTTGTGGAACAGAAGAACAAAGCATTGTTTAATAAACATTCCAAGAACATGATAATATCACGTTATCTGCTTGTCTCACTGTGCAAAGACAACTTTCTTGTAAATGTTCTAGGGCATTCTTAAGGTGAAAGGCTTTTATCATTTGCCAACATCAGACATAGAGGCTCTGCTTGCTTCAAAGGTCATCTTGAGCTTTTAATATTATTTTATTTTAGAGTATATTTTTAGGAATTGCTTCCACGTTCAGCTGTGTGGCAACTTTTTTTGCCCCACCTCCACCACCAAGGGGCAAATAACGTAGTCAAGAGTGTATATATATATAATTCTTTAAAATTGGTTCTTACCTTATGCTTAATAGAAGACTAGAATTACCTCTTTTGTCAGTTTCCATAGCTTATGAAAAAGCTTGTCAAAATGTAAATGAGTGACGTGAGCTGTTGTGGGTAAGTCTTGTTGTAAAAATTAGATAAAGTGGCTGGTAGGCAGAATTCATTTTTGTTAACTCAGAGAGACTGTTAGATTATACAAGGTATTTCTTAGCCCTGAGCACAGTCTTCCATTATATACCAAGTGAAAATATACCATATAATTTTCTGCAGTGAAAAAGAAAACTTTAAGTGTAAAATTAGTCCAGCAGTTAATTTCGTGAACTTGGTTTAAAGAAATGCCCTTATGGAATACTGCTGCTTTTAAACCTCATTCTAACCTGCAGTCTGGGATCCAGTGAGGGTGTAAGAGCACCAGGCATCTCTGCACAGGTACAGTCTAGTGGACAGGCTACAGGGCAGACAGCAAAGAACCAGAGGAAGGACACCTTAGGAAGAGGGAAATAATCAAGCATTCTTTCTGATGTATCTGGTCAGCGTGAGGTATAATGGGAGTGGTAGGAAACAGTAGAAAAGGGAGCTTGTTGCAGTTTCATTTGCCAGACAACTTAGTCACCTTCTTATTCAGATACTTCTCTTCACTGCAGTGTGTAACTTCCTTATCCTCTGCATCCCTTGTCTTTTGTCTTTGAAATTGTGATTCTCCTGCAGGCGAACATTAACTAAACATCAAAAATAACCTCCAAGTCATCATCTTTCTGCTTGGCTGTAGTTGTATTTGGAAGCTTATTGCAAAGGCCTTTTTTTTCCCCTTTCTGCCTCTTTGATAACCGATCAGCTCTGCAAGCTTAGGAGCTAGTCAATGATTCTGCAGCATACTGGACATTGGGAAGCCATTGTGACCAACTATGATCTAATCCATGCGAATAGACTGATGTCTGAAGGGATTACAGTCTCTCCCCTGCCCTCCACCCGCCAAAAAAAAAATTGAGGTAATATGGTGAAGTACCAGAACATAAGGGTGAATGACTATGTTTTTCTTTCAAAAATAAGATTTTGAAAGGGCACGCCTCTCGCCTCCACCTTCTTACACGTGCACTTATAAACTAATGGTTAGAACTGAGAACTCCTAGAATGAGGATAGACTCCCCATCTTCTGAAAGTTCATCCCCAATTTTGCAAAATTTTTTAAGTGTGCAGCATATGAAATTGGGTGAGAAATTATTATTAAAGTAATAACCATGTTTAAACATAGAAAAAGAGAGGAGGAACTATAGCTCTTGTCTTGTACTCATAAAGGGGGCATTTTCAGGCAATTGCAAGTCTAGGATACCTCTTGCACACTTCTTTAAGCTACTGTAGTTCATCACAGCCCAATTTAGCAGGAGCTAACCTGGATTCTTAATTTGGACAGCACAATATAAGAAGGATATAAAAGCATAAGAGTCCAAAGGACAGGTAAAAGATGGTTGAAGGGCCTTGAGGGGAAGCGGTGTAAGGAGCAGTTGAGGTCACTTAGTGTGTTCAGCCTGAAGAAGAGGACACTGATGGGAGACCTCATTGCAGTTACGACTTCCTCATGAGGGGAAGAGGAGAGGCAGGCACTGATCTCTTTTCTGTGGTGACCAGTGACAGAAGCTAAAGGAATGGCAGGAAACTGTGTCAGATGAGGTTTATGTTAGATATTGGGAAAAGGTTTTTCACCTGGAGAGTGGCTGGGCACTGGAAGAGGATCCCCAGGAGAGCAGTCACAGCACCAAGTCTGACAGAGTTCAGGACGTGTTTGGACAACACTCTCAGGCACATGGTGTGATTCTTGGGGAGGATCCTGTTCTGGGCCAGGAATTGGACTTTTGTGATCCTTGTAGGTCCCTTCCAACTCAGGATCTCATATTGCTTTAAGTCCTTGTTCCTGATACACTGGTGAATATAACAGTTCCTCAAGACTCCAGCGTATAGTGTTCAGTAGTTACCTTATCATTCTTTCAGTGCAAAATGTCATGTGTGCTCAGGACTTTTTTTTTTATATGCTAGAACTGATGAGTTCTTGATCCCCTTGAAACAGTGTAAGATGGTTTTTAACTGAAGAAATAAATGTTCTGTGATGAACCAGTCCAAAGTTCGTTCTATCACAATATCAAAATAATCAGTTTAACATTTGAACAAAAACTGCTAGTCAGTCTCCCCTTTTGGATGAGTTTTCAGTTACACTACTTTGGAACCCACAGTTTAGTATGTCAGTTGTGATAAATGTTGCTCTTCTGACAGGAGGAATTATGCTGCTTGAACCTCTTCTTGGAGCTGAATTGGGGACAGGACAGAAAGAAGCTCAAAACCCTGATCAATAATAAGTGATCATAAATAGGTGGTTACATTCAGTCTGCAGAATTACAGAGAGCTTTTTCAATTACCACGTTATTTTAAGGTGATCTGCTGGTTGCAAAGGGATAACTGAATATTGGCTGACAGTAGTGATCACAGCGTTTTGGATAAGATTGATTTGTGAAGCATCACTGCACCCTTTGTGGGGAAAAATGTCTTTGAATTGAAATGTCTGTTCTGTTATTTATTTTAATGTTTGTAGTGGTATGGTAGTCGAGGTCAGGCTTGGTAAAACTACTTGTGAAACACCTGAAAACATGATTGCCAGATTTCAAATTTGTAAATATAGCATTCATTTTTTCTACTTTTTTTCAAGTCATCAGTTTTTATTTAATATACTACAGATTAGTAGGGTTGGTTGTGATGGTGGTATTAATTTTTGGCAGTATATGGATCAATATCTTCCCTCTTCAGTTTTTGTGAGACTGCTCCTGAATCTTTTAACCAATTAAAATGATGGTTTTCAACCTTTTTTATTTTTCTTGTTCTCTAACAGAATGCTGTTATTTATGCCCTTAATTTTGGTCCTTTCTAACTTTTTAATGGATGTCCATTCCTTTTTGTAGGACTTTAATCCCTGACTGCCACATTCCTATGCCAATTGGATGATTCTACTCACTGTTGTTTCCACAAGTTTCTCCAGGGTTTAATCTTTCTCTGAGTTTTAATCTGTACTCAGTTTCTAATAAAACTTCCAAGAAGATAGAAATTTTGACTCAGGCTTTGCAGTACTCAGTGAACTTGCTCTGTGTTAGATAGATAAGGTACTTAAAGGCAATATGAATGTAAGAGAAAATAAAATTTGTGCAAGTAACAGGAGACTCAACAAGTCTAAGCGCACAGTTTTGTTTTTGTGCAACCAAATTTCATTTTGCTATCTTTTGAATTTTCCAGGTACTAAGTTCCATACTAAGTGCTTTATGCCATTTTAGCTCAATTCTATTCCCTCTTTCAAAAATCTAAAAAAAACCCCCTTTTTAAGTATTCATTTCCAGTGTAAGAAATATATTACTTTTTCCTGCTTTGCAAGAACTTTCTTTCATGATTTTTCTTTTGTTTTAGATGTTTTTGTAACTCCCATCATTTTTGCCTCTTCTATCTGGAACCACTTGTTTTCTTGTTATGCAAATGTTATGATCCACTCCCAAGAGCTGAGAAAGTGTAGCTTGTCACTAGTGTTGCATGATTTTAAATTGTAGACATCTATAGAATCTCTGTAAATACTTCTATGCTTCTAACTATATCATGTTTCACATGGATAGGATACAGGGACTATACTATGCTGTTAGGCTGTAAGTAGCTAAAGCTTTGTTTTTGTTTCTTTTATTTTTAATTTTTTGTTTGTTCATTTTTTTTTATTTTAGGCATATGCATCAGGATGCGATATTGTGGTACTGGGTACTGACTTTGAAAGGTTACAGATAATCCCTGGAGCAAAACATGG
This sequence comes from Formicarius rufipectus, assembly GCA_013399695.1. Classification (NCBI taxonomy): domain Eukaryota; kingdom Metazoa; phylum Chordata; class Aves; order Passeriformes; family Formicariidae; genus Formicarius; species Formicarius rufipectus. Next base: position 467,521 of record VXAU01002493.1, on the reverse strand, counting down.
AAACATTCAAGTAGGATGTGTGGACTGTTCAATGCAACAGGGGAAGGTATGTAGAGCAATATTTCTAATAATGTTCTAGCAATATCGTGTTAAGCACCTTCTCAGGAGTGTGGATACTTGCAAGTTAAGGCATGCCTACTACAGTAAAATGTCTGGTTGCTTTCTGTCTTGTAAGGAGCACAGTGAGTGTGATACGAGATTGCAGGCGATGCGCAGGACTGCACAGAGGGCTATAGATACAGGGCTGCAGAGAGAACCTAGCAAGAATTTGTCTGAAAGTTGGCTAAGTTGGAAGCAAAGATAATTTATTCACTATTACTTTGCATTAATGGGCATGTCATTGACATGGTTTGACATGTTAGTGGCTAGCAGCAGTCTCATCTTCTGCTAGAAGCAGATGAGTGCTTCCAAAAAATTTCTTTCAGGTCATCCAGAAAAATGACATCTGCTTCAAGCAATTCATGAAGGCTTAAGATTGCTATTGGACAGGGTTTTCTTTCTTGAATTCTTAGCTTTTCTTTTTCTTAGGTAGGTAAAGTGCATCAGAAATGTACTCTAGGCAGTATTGAGTTTCAACTCCCTTTATCAGAGCTCTTTCTTAATTTTTCTGTCAGAGTAAGAAAGAAGTAACTCAGGTCCATTGGGATGTCACAGTAGGATTAACTATTGACCAATTCACTAGGAGCTGTGTCTGGGTAAATATTTAGTCATGTGAGAGCGTTTTTCTACCCTAGTGATGTCTTTAAGTGTGTTCTAGGGAGGAGATAACATTAGCTTTCTTCACACTACTGCAAGTCTTATGAGCTCATGAAAGCTTTGGTTAGATTCTGGTGTCCATCTTAAGAGAAGATCTCTGATGGAAACCAGTTTGTATATATGTGGTGTCTATGCTGATCAGTCCCCAACCACTCCCTCTTCCTGCTTTTCAGTGTTTGAGTGATGAGCTCTTGCAATGGTAATGAAGAAACACAAATGAAAATGAGGAAAATGTTGTCTGTGTCTCTGGTACCTCATAGCCATAAAGTGTGATTTGGTTTCTCCATTGGCTGCTGTTAACTAGAAAGTTGTTTTTTGAGGTCACTGGGCATATATTAAGAGAAGGTGAAATACACATGCAGATTACACATCACATCTGATCATATAAAACATTTCTGTAAATTTGCAAGGTCATCTTGACTCTGTGATACCGCTTCTGTATGTATTTAAAAGGCAAACTGTCCTTGAATTGTAAATTAACATATGTGAATATATATCATACTATAAGGCTTCAAGGTTTTTTTGTTTTTTAAGTACACCTATGAGATCACTGTGATTCTCCAAGTCTGGTTTGCTGGTCCGAGTATGGTTTGCTGTCAGCAAACGGGATACATTTGTAAAGTGCTGAAATACTAACCAGTGAATCATTAGGAATTTGCTTATTGCCTAGACTGGTCATTTCCTCTTGCACCTTCATCAGTATTGACATACTGGTTTTTGGTTAGCTAAACAAATTGTTGGATAATTCCAGCACTGTCAGCCTGTCTTGATAAGAGATAACTCCATTGTTTCTTCTCTGGACTCACTTCAGCATGTCTGTATCTTCCTGGTGCTGGGACACTGGATGTAGTACTCCAGGTACCTCTCTCTAGAGGGAGGAGAGCTACCTCCCTCACCCTACTGGCCACATTCTTTGGTTGGAGCCCAGGATGGAATTGGCTTTCTGGGATGCAAACACATGTCACCTCATGTCCAGTTTTTTGTCCACCATATCCCCCAGTCCATTTCTGCAGGGTTGTGCTCAATCCATTAATTTCCCTAGTATTTCCCCCTGTATTGTTAGTCGTTATTGACTGACCGAGGTGCAGGGCCTTCCACTTGGCTTTGTTGGTCTAGTGGTCGAGTGGGCTCACTCCTTAAATCTGTCACAGTCCCCCTGGATGGCATCCCTTCCCTCCCTCTAGTGTGTGAACTGCATCAGACAGCTCATTGTCATCTGCAGACTTGCTGAGAGTGCAGCAGCCCTACTGTCCATGTCTTTAGGAATGACTGTAGTGTCTTACAACTCAGTAAGACTTCCCTGCACATCTTGTTCCTAATAACACAACTTGTGACTAGCATACTAGACCTTTGTTTGGTGTCTGGGTGATAATTGTGGTAATTTGGAAAATTCTTTAACATGCTAATTGTCATTATTCCTTTTGTCGAGATGCTGCTTGGTCAGGAGGAGGCTGAGTGGCCCCATGTGGAAAGTTTCAGAGGGTAGCAGTTGTTCTGGACAGTGTATATCTAGCATTTTGGAATACGAGTGTTAGTTTGTCTGAAAGAACCACTAAACAATAGAATATGGAAAAGTGTCTGCATGTGCTGTTGGGTGTAGAATGGAATAATTTGAGAATAAAAGAATAAGTGAGGTAATTAAAGAAAATTAGAGAGGACAAATATTAGTCTGAGATGGAAAATGCCTGAAGAAACCCTTTCCTTGTAAATGTGACAAAATTATTCTTGGCATTTTTGGGTCAGGCTGATGTTTAGCTTGTTAGTGTGATAGAAATTTATTTAACTATCTGTTCTTCTAATGCAGAGAGTTTCTCTTGAAGCTATAGATTTTAGGATTTGTATGGATCTGTACATTTTTACAGATCATGTATATCTGTAAATTATGAGCTGGGCATGACAGTTTAGTGTGGTGGGTTGTTTTTTCTGGGTTTTTTTGTTTGTTTTTGTTTGTTTGTTTTTTGTTCTGATTTTTTTTTTTTTACCTAAAGCTTTTGTAGTTGGTACTGGAATCAAAATGTATCTTATGAAGTGACTCTAACTTTGTTTATTGTTGTTAGGGGAAAACCATGAATATTAAATCAGGATTTTACAGAAATAGGAAATTGAAGCATATCATAACTGTAGATGTTCTCCTTCTAAAAGCAAGCAGCATTTCAGAATGCAGGATGTCCATTATGCACGACAAACGCCAACTTTTTTAAAATCTGTGTTTCAGGTGGTTTTAGGCAACATTTCCTTGTGACAACTCTCTCAGGCTCACTGCCTGAGGTCTTTAACATGCATGTGGCTGGTTTTGGCTCTTCCTAACAAGTACTTTAGGCTTACTCTTTTTTTTATATAGGTATCTTGAGATCAAATGGCTTAATTCTGCCTTAATGCAAGTTTGGGGTGGCTTATAATTGATGATGAAATAAGGTATTCAGATACCAGTTAAAGATGATGACAGTGCAACTTTTTTTTGAAGTATTTTATATTAGCCCTTGGTGGTAGTTTTGTGTGCAGTTCTTTGCATTGGGTGTGTTGCTTGTGCGGTTTGGATCTGTGGAATTAACTTTTTAAAAAGCAGAATGTCCTAATCTTAGAGAATTGCACAAAAGTTCCTTGAACCAATATTGGTTCAGTGTCTGAGAAAATGAACTCTGCAGACTCTTTTGAGTGTTTACCTAATGTAATATTGAAAGCATATTGCTAATAATCTGATTTTTTTAAAAAATAAAGGCTCATGTCCACCTGCACTCTCAATAGATCATCACAATTAATGAGTAATGATTTTATTTTTATTATTAACAACTTGCTTCAAGATTTTTGCTAGATGTCATTTTTCTGTTACTGAAAGGAAATACTGAGCTTCAAATTTGTCTACAGGGAGGGTTAAAAGTAAGGCAACCATTTGCATTTTATCCTTGTTCAATAGGTTGTTTCTTCTGTGTGTGTTTATATACATATAAATATAAATTGCTTTAGATTGCAGCTTCTTACGGAAAGGTGATTTGTATCTTTGAGCCAGTTAGCCTCTTGAAGCCGAACAGCAATCATCATAATGTAAGTATTTCAGTCCTTAATTTGTTTGAACAGTTATAAAGCCTGTCTTGTTTTTCTGGTTTGCTTTAAAGTTGAAATTTTTTTTTTTTTTAATGTCTTCTTCTAATGCTAGAATAAAATTGAGACATAAGATGGTCCTTGAGAAGTGAAAATGGTGGGATAAGGGCAGAGGCCTGTTATTTGAAACAGTTTTAAGAAAGATAGGTTTTACTGTAATGCTTCATATTATTTACTTATGTAACCCTGCAGTTCACAGCCAAAATATTCCAGAACTAAAAAAACATACAGAGTCCCATTCTGCAAATAGTGCAGCCATTACAATAGGTATTCCTTTTTGAACCATTCTGTGTTGCCTTTATGTTTTGATGTGTTTCACAGTTGTTATTTTTAATTTTTGCTTATGAAACTGCATGCCTTTGACCACATCTATAATAGTTTTAAAAATCTAGGACTTTTTTAGAATATATGACTGAATGCTTGTATTTCAGTATGAGAATGATGCATAAGAACAGTACTTATTCTCTTAATGGTTTAGTGATTAACATCCAGAATCTTAGCTGATTTATAGTGAGTTATTTAACCATGCTTCTTAGATGAAGCATAGTACTCTTGTAAGTAGACATGCAATTGCTTGAGAAGCTTCTGTCTCTCTCTTCATGGGTTTGGTCTCTCCATTTGTATTAAAAATTTTTTTATATAGCCATCCAGTGAATTGCCTTCTTTGTACTAACCAACGCAGTCATGCGATTCTTGGTGTAGTTGTAAGCTTGTGGGATACTATATATTAATTAAATAGTTGGCATTGAAAATAAATATATAAAAATTCACAAGACTGGAAAGCAGTGGAACAAAATAATGGTAAAATGAGTTATGAAGCTCATACGAACATTTTAGAAGTACAAGTCTCATTTTTGGTCACTGGAACCATTGAATCTACCCTCTCTATCAGTAAACGCTACACTTAGTTTGAAACTTTGAAGTTAGTGTAGTAACTGTAGTCAGTAAAGGAAACACTAACCATCCATGATTTGCTTTGAAATGTTTGTAGTTGAGGAAATACTCTGTTACTTCATTCTTTGTTACCCTTTATGCAATAATTTCCAACATAGTGTACCAGGTTATTGTAAGATTCTGTGTTTTCCATTCACTAGGATCTTCAGGTTCTTAAAACGAAACCAAACAAAAAAACCACTTAGCTTCAGAAATGTTCTGTTTATATCCTTATCTGCAGGTCCTCCTTCCTGTTTTCTACCAGACTTCTAAGGAGTTTTTCTTTGTAAACTAAGAGGAAAACCTATTGGCTCTTATGTTCTTTCAAGTAATGTTTTTGGTTTCTTCTGTTATTCAAAGCACCAGACCTTTGCAGTCTGCTATGGAAACAGATCGAATGAATATTTTATGAATCTAATCCTCAGTTTGTTCCATTGAGTGAACTAAAACCTGAAACTAATTGACTATCCTGTTTTATATTTAAAAAAAATTAAAAAAATGAAGAGGAGAAAAGGAGGACACATCCTATATGTTATCCTAACTTTATTGAAACCCTCTAGCTCAACAATGGCATGGATGTCAAACACCAGATGCATTTAATGTTTCAATTTTTATCTATTTTTAACTTGTTCAAAAAATAAAATCGCACTTCCCTTTAAAAAATCCCAGATTCCTGTATTTCCTTTATGTACTGAATTTTTTCCAATCTTTATTTTTGAAATAAGAAGTTAGAAACCTCTGTGTATATGATCATATTAGTGAAAAAGCTGTTTAGTTTGAAAGTCAGAATGAATCAATTTTTAGTAGAGAATCAGTATTGTATTTTAAACATACGTCGCAAAAGTTGGAGATCGTAGTGAAGAAGTTCTGTTATTATAAAAAGAGAAGGGAATTAAAGGGAGTGGTTTCTTGCTAATGCTTGTAAATGCTTGAAATTTCAGGTGTTACATTTTCAGTGGCAGAAGAATGCTCAAATCACACTGGAAGCCATAGCACATAATCTAACATGGGATCCCACAGGTAAGAATGGGATAAAAGAAGCATCTATCTATTTGGTACCACAACTAAAATCTTTTATGTAATTTTTACCCTTCTTTGGGAGCAAGGAAAAGATTTTTGTTTTATCCTATCACTCCAAGTGGAGTGAAATCTGTGGTTTATCACTTACTATAGAAAAACCAAACATCTATACGATCTGACTTGATTATTCTTATATTAGCAGTTTCTAAGGCTTATAGACATGGATTACATGGTAAGTATTTGTTGGGAAAGAGGCATGTCTACAGGAGGTGTTTCTTTTAGGGCATTACTAAAATTTGATTAATTTTCACAATTTGAACTGTTGATGTGCAAATCTGCCAGAAAAATCTAGAAAAGTTATATCTGCTATATTTTCTTCTGCAGTTTCAGCTTTGCAAAACATTTTTTTCCCCTTTAAAGAAATCTGTATTTTGCTACTTTTTATTGTAGTAAGGTTTATATAAGTATTTGTTTTAGGTACTCGCCTTTTGACTGGTTCCAATTGTCTTCAACTTTGGTCCAATATTCCTTTGGAAAACCCCTCTGACAATGACAGTACTGAAAGAACAGGTGTTGGACTTGGAGAATGGAGATGTATCTGGCAATGCAAGTAAGAAACGCATTTAAAGACAAGTAATTTCTTTATCCTTGCTGGTTCATACCTTTCAGATGAAATACTTAGTGTAGTTCAGTGAAATTCTATTGCATACTGTTATTTGATAAGTTGATAAACTTGAATTGTGTTTCCTTTGGCTGTTGTGACCTTTCCTCTTACCATATCAATTGTAGTTAGTTTTGGGGTAATTCAGGTTCTTAGGCAGTTCTTCAGTTATATTGAACATCTGTAAAATACTGAGGGAAGGCTGCTGTTGTAACTGTTGCTGAAGACACTGCTCCATGTAGAAGAGGGAAGGTGAAAGCTGCATAACTGAAAACTTACTGTAGTTACAGGACGGATTAAAGTAGGCTTTCTTCTGTATTCAGTGTAATGTCTCTCTCCTTTCACGCACTTTTTACTTCTGTGTTTATTCTGGGTATTTGGAACAGTTCTGCCAAGGTTGATACATTCTGTTTGGCTGTGTCTCTGAATGCTCTTCTTGTGTTCGTGCTGATTTTAATATTTGTATCATTGTATTGCTACATTCTGGACGTCAGCAAAGCCTTTGACACAATGTCCCGTAACATACTCCTGGAAAAGCTGTCAGCCCACGGCTTGGGCAGGAGCACTCTTTGCTGCGTATGGAACTGGTTGGATGGCTGGGCCCAGAGAGTACTGGTGAACGGGGCTGCATCCAGCTTGTGACCAGTCACCAGTGGTGTCCCCAGGGGTCAGCGTTGGGCCCAGTCCTGTTTAACATCTTTATTGATTATTTAGGTCAGGGTATCGAGTCCATTATTAGCAAATTCGGAGACGACACCAAGTTGTGGGGGGGAGTGACGATCTGCTGGAAGGCAGGAGGGGTCTGCAGAGGAACCTGGACAGGCTGGAGAGATGCGCTGATTCCAGTGGGATGAGGTCCAACAAGACAAAGTGCCGGGTCCTGTACTTTGGCCACAACAACCCCATGCAGTGCCACAGGCTGGGGAGCAGCCAGGGAGAGAGGGACCTGGGGGTTTGGATTGACAGGAAGCTGAACATGAGCCAGCAGTGTGCCCAGGTGGCCAAGAAGGTCAATGGCATCCTGGCCTGTATCAGGAGTAGTGTGACCAGCAGGATGAGGGAAGGGTTTTTTCCCCTGTACTCATCCCTGACAAAGCCACATGTTGAGTATCGTGTTCAGGTCTGGGCCCCCCAGTTTAGGAAGGATGTTGAGGTGCTGGATCATGTGTAGAGACGGACAGCGAGGCTGGTGAAGGGAGTTGAGCACAACTGAGGAGAGGCTGAGAGAGCTGGGGTTGTTTAATCTGGAAAAGAGGAGGCTCAGGGGAGACCTTATCTCTCCACCATTACCTGAGAGGAGGATATAAGCAGGTGGAGATTGGTCTCTTCTCCTAGTCAACCAGCAACAGGACGAGAGGGCACGGGCTTCAGCTCTGTGAGGAGAGGTTTAGGTTGGATATTAGGAAGAAATTCTTTACAGAGAGAGTAATCAGGCATTGGAATGGCCTGCTCAGAGAGGTGGTGGATTCACTATCCCTGGAGCTTTTTAAGATGAGACTGGATCTTGTACTCAGTGCTGTGATCTGGTAATCACAGTGGTGTTGGATCAAGGGTTGGACTTGATGATCTCAGAGGTCTCTTCCAGGCAGTTGATTCCAAGATTCAGAACAGTTTTAGTTTAGTTCTCCAGTTTATAAGACAATTTAAATGATGGTCCTTCCTGTCATTGGAAGACTCCTCTAGTTTCTTGAGTACGCTGTTCACTTGGGACTACTATTCACTCGGCAGTCTCCTAAATATGTTTCCCAAAGTGGCTGGCTGACCAGATGGACCCAGCTGAAGTTATTCTTCATGAAGCTTTTAGCATTGCTTGGCCAGTTCTGTGAATGTATGAGAAGAACATAATTTTTTCAATGCTTCAGTTGTTCGTTTTTCTCTGTACTTGAACTTTTATCAAGGATGTGTTTCAAATCCCAAGATCATCCAAATGACAATTGAAAAATTTCTCTTTGCATATGATGAACTTTCTAAATACAAGAAGTTGAAGACTTTGTTGAGACACCTTTGGTTCCTCACTTCTCAGCCTAATAAGGGAAGAAGTCAATCTGTAGATGAAATGCCCTGGGATATGATGTTAGAATTTGGGGTTATGGTAAAAGTGCACAAGATAATAGAGGTAGTGCTATTCCTCTGTCCCCTCTGTAATGTGTTTTGCATTGGTATCAAGTATGAAGACTTAGAGAAGTCATCTTTGCTCTCCACCTGTTTCCTTCTTTTAAACTCTTTTTGTAATGGACAGAGCTAAGTGTTGTCTTCATTGCACTAGTAGGTCTTAGACGTAACTTGCCTTCTCTGTTCACCTTTTGTGTCTATATGTCCTGTGGTATTTGTACTACAGTTAGATTTAGAATAGGTTTTTCTTGAAGAGAAGTTTGCAAGAAAGTGATTTTATGTTACTGTCCTTTGTTAGAATAGTTTTTAGTGCCTGAAGGAAACATTTGCAGGTATCTTCATATTTGCCTCAGTAGGAAAATTTTGTTTAAACATGGGTGGACTTCTTTGATTTGTAATTGCCTTGCTGTTGTTACTGCACACACTAAATGCTTCATGTATTTGTTGACCTGTTGGCTATCGGAGGTTAAAATAAGGCTAAAACCAACCGATAAGGGGAGGGTCAGCTACCAGGGTGATAGCTGAGGGGTTCAAATAAGAAGCAAACACAAACTGGGGTAAAGCTGGAAAAGCCTTTATTCTCCTCCGACAGCTCCTTTTATAGAGCTGTAGAGGAAGGTGCTAGAAGGTAGGCGGGGTAAAGGCGGAGTTTGACATATAAGGTAATAACTGGGTAGAACATTTAAATCAAGGGGAAGGCACAACCATAAAAGAACGAAGTGGTAACAGGTTACAACATTAATATTAAACATTGCAGCAAATGCCAACCAATCAACGTAACACAGTACAAATATCTAAGAGAACATGTCTGAACTTGTTATCACTTCATTATAACTATTATTTATGATTATGTTAGAAAACTTTCGAAAATTTCAGAACAAGTCACTCCAACGCTGTTTATCCGGAACTCTGAAAGGTCGATATTCTTTCTTGTAACAATACATTGCCTTCCACACATCATATTCTTCTTTGGTCAGGTTATTTTTCATAGGTCCTCCTTTTTCGATGTCTCTTACATATCTCGGATCTTCAACGTCTCTACAACCTCCCACAGTTGGCTAGTTTAACCGTTCCTGAAAACTGGGCCTCAACAATTTGTTGTAAATGTCTAATAAATTTAAGACAAAAATGTACACTTTATCTGTACTGCACATTTAAATTCTTGTGTTTCTTATTACCATTAATAAGCCTATGACTTAAGCAGTAGCTCAGTGCTTCAAAAACCTGTAGTTGCTCATTTGTTAGTATTTCCATTTAAAGTGAAGTAAAACACTGCAAAAATGAACCACATAATTAGGTGTAAATATTTTGGTGTGTCATCCTATATTGCTGTGATCGTTCATCTTTTAAGTATCATTCATAATTTTTAAAGTATCTTTCAGGTTCTTAACTGCATTATTCTTTTTACACCTTTTTGTTTTCTGAAAATGTAATTGTAGGAAGTATGAGAAATGGAGCTGTCTTTCAGATAAACTCCTGCCCCAGCTCGTGTTGCAGACGTGGCTGCAGTGCCATGTTTGTGTCATTTGGTGGCAGAGGGGATAAGGTGAGGTCTTACCCTGGTGCTCTGACCCACGTGGGCTCCCAGGATTGCTCAACAACCTGACATTATTGCTTTTCTGTTTGCATGTTAATCTGAATTGTTACACTTGAGAGGTGGCGGGCGTTGGCCGAGTGGCGTAGGCCCCCGCCTGTGGAGCCGGCTCCTCCTCTGAGGACGCCGGTTCGAATCCTGGAGGAACTCGCTGTCGCCATCCGAGCATGCTCGGCCGTGGCAAGATGAACCTCAGGAGTAAAGGGGGTGGGGCCAGTTCCGCGCACACTGTGCCTCACCTAAAAAATCCATTGGCCAGGCTTATCCCAACATCTTTGTTTGTGAAGTCTAGCCAACAACAACAGATAAGCTGGGAGACAATATGGGACAGCAGAGACCAGTTTGAAATCCAAGTGATTGTGAAGTAAAAGTAGAGCAGTTTTATCTGTTAGTAGCTTTTTTCTGTTATGATATTTTTGAATAGTGGATACTGCAGCACTCTCATTTTTTCTGGTTTTCATGTGTGACCACAGAACATGCTGCATGTGAGTTTACCTTCTAGTCCTTTTGGACTTTATTAAAACTTAGTTGTTCCACATGATAGGATATAAACTTGTATTTAAGAATGAAACAACTTTCATAAATTCAATGGGAAGAAAAACTGTTCAGAATTCTACAAAGTTCTTAAAAATATGTTCTGTTTTTAACTGTCTTTTTTGTAGAACTGCTTCTCAAGTTTGTTTAATGAAATTCTCACCAGATGGGGAGTTCTTTGCTACTGCTGGAAAGGTAAGCTGTTTTTTTGTATTAATTTTGTTCTAATTCAGATAAGCTATTAAAGCAAACAATCACAAACACATTAAAAAAAGGCTGCTATTAAATACAAAAATCTTTTTTTCTAATTTTTGCAGTTTATGCATGAATTTGGGAGAAAGTTAGTGTGGGGTAGGAAGGTAACACACGAAATATTCACTGCTTATTGTTTTAGAATACCTATTTTTAATTAGTACCAAAGTATAAGACATCAGAGGAAGAAGAGTTTTGGAGGATGGGAGAGATCTATGGATGAGATCGCTGCTGGATATTCTAGTGAAGAAATATACGCAGTATTTAACGATTATTATGACACCATTAATAAAAAATAACCCCTTTCGTACGTCTTTATGTAAACGTATCTGTATGCCTCCTTGTGTACGTAGAAGAGAATTCACATGGCCTTCTATAGGTGCATTCACACATAGTTAATATTAGTGTTTGGGGCCAGTCTTACAGATTAGTTGTGTGTGCTCAGCAATGGGCAGTTTGACAGCAAAAGCAAAACTCCTTGGCAAAGTAAGCAAAAAAAATTAAAGCAAACTGTCACCATCTTGTCTTTTCTCTTGCTGAAACATTGACAAACTAATCTTTTATCTTTTATATAATATCTTTTTTATATATATATNATGTATCTTTATGTATATCTTTTATATATACTCCGAAACTTGTTGTCAGGTTTTGTAAGAGAATAATGTCATAACAAGTCAAATCAGAAAAAAAAAGAATATTATGTAGAGAATAGAGTGAACAAATGTGACAAATACATACAGAATTTATATTACTTGTTGAGGAATTTGAGGGAAATAAGTAGTTGTTTTCTGCAAATAATAATATTGTCTTAATTTGGGGGGAGGGAAATAATTGTTTAAAAACTTACAGTAATAATGTCCACATTCACTGTGTGAGAATTTATGGAACTATAAAAGTAGGTTGTGTAACAGACATACCAGTTTCAGATTATTGTTTTAAAAAAAAGTAACTGGAAGCTTAACAGTAAAAGCAGTTTTAAAACAGATTAGTAGATCCATGTAGGCATAGAGTTTGTGCTGCCAACTAAAGAACCTAGCAGGGGCTTCAGAGTTTTATTAGAAAGGAATCAAAATGCTAGTATGTAAGGTTAATTGGAACAATGCAGATGTTGAGATTAGTGAAAACCTGGTTTAAGTGGCACAGAATCCTGAACAATAGTAACCTGACAGAATGAGTTTCAGACTGAAGAATCAAAGACAGTTTTGCAATTTAGTATGGTCAGTCTTGGAAGTGTGAATGATAAATGAGTGTGAAAATGTGAAGAATGATTAGAACAGTGTTTGATCTAGTAATACAGTGGAACTTCACTGTTTGAATTGTAATGTCCCTTAATACATGCTTGAAAAACAAAGATTCAGGGATGGCTCAATCTGCGATTGAGCCTTCCCATTGAAAGGTAGTTGTGCATATTTTCATGATTCAGTTGTGTGCACCAAAAACAGGAAAGTAATGCACATCTTGGTTAGTTATTGGTGTTCGTTTTTTCTTATAAGGCTTACCATTTCAGATCATCACACTTGCTTCAAAGAGTAACTTTTAAGGCATTTTCTATCTTTAAAGTAGAGGGAAAGATACAACAAATCTGTAAAATAACCTAACTTTCTTTTTCTAAGTAAACTGTATTCCAGTTGACTAGCTTCCAACATAAGAAATGAAGTACTAGACTTGATGTGGAATTATATTCTGTATAATAACGAAGAAATAAGTTCTCATGCTCCGTTCTTTTTTTTCTTGCTTATTTGAATGTAACATTGATTGCTATTTTTTCTGTGATGTCTCAACCATTTACTGACTGAAAGGGGAACCATTCTAGGCATGTTCCAGAGAGCTATTACTTATAAAAATGCCTGAGTGCATGTTTCATTTTTAAAACAAGTGTTTTGTCATTGTTGGCAATATACACTATATGTATTAGGCTTTTTTGATGGGTAGGAGTTAATATTTTATAAACTAAGTTTTAATTCTAAAAATATAATTCAGTAGAATTGTGGAAAAAGTAATTAATCTGCAAATAGCTTCTCTGGGGGCAGTATTTTTGCAGTTTTTGACTACAGTGTCTTATGTCCTATTGTGTTATCTTACATTTTTAACTCATGCAAAGCAAAATAACTAAATAAGTAAGAAAAGTTAATAAGTAGGAAACCCCCATATTTTTACCATAAATTCATATGTTAGTTACCTGTCTGGAGAATATTTAAAACATATCTTTGTTTTTATGTCTTTTTTCTGTATTTAACTTTTTTTATGAAGGATGATGCTGGTTAGGAAAATAAACTCCTCTTCCCTTCCAGCAGAGTCATCTTATGCATACCGAGGTTGATACAATATTTCAGTGCCATTCATATTTCATGATTGATCAGCAACTTGTAAATCTAGATCCAGATTAATTTATCTAGTCCTTGAAGACATAATTTATATATGTAACTGACAAAAGCAAGTTGAGCAGCACTGAGCTTGGTTTTTGGGATGTCATCTATAACATCTTTGTTTTCCCAAGGTTTAAATTAGTGTTGGGGTATTTTGGCCAGGTTCTACCAAGGTACAATTAGTTGTATTAACATTTGAATACCGTTTCAGACTAGTGCAGCTTGCATTTTTGTGGTCAAAAGTTGGCAGCTAATCAGGAGAATGAAATCCTGTTAGTAATGTCAAGTGAGTTAAATGAAAGGTCTGCTCCCATGTTTTCTTTAACATAAGGTTTTGAAGTTGTATTTACTGAACTGTGTCTCTATGATCAGAAAAGTATTTTAGTTACAAATAAAACCTCAAGAGATGTGCCCAGAAGTACTTGAAGTGCATCTCATTCTTAGGCAATCTAGTCTTATTTACTGTCTTTTTCTTTGCTTACCACAGGATGACTGCCTTGTGAAAGTATGGTACAACACAGAGGGCTGGCGATCAGCCATAGCACCACCTGGTTCCAGTCCAGAAAACCATGCAAAAGAAATTGATTTTTCATTTGTTTATTTGGCTCATCCTCGTTCAGTAAATGCATTTTCATGGAGGAAGACCAGTAAATTCATGCCACGGTCAGTAGTTCTGATAACATGAGATTCATACATTGCCAAAAAAAGCCCCAAAAAAAGACTATACAGTCTTTTCAGCAGTACAGTCAACAGTCACACAAATTATATGGTTTACTTCAGTTACTGAGTTTGCACACCTTTTTCACTATTTGTGTGTGTTCCTGAGAGGATGGTAAGCATCTTCTTAGTAGGAAATAACGGGAAAGATAGAAAGGAAGTCTCACAGATTGACTTAGGCTTGAACTAAATACAAAATTGGCTCTTGGAAAATTGTCTCATTGCATCTTTTTGATTGCACTGTCTAAAGTGACGATTCATGCATTTAATCCCAACTCGTTCCTTTGTGTCCTCATGGAATCGGAGCAATACAGAATAAGTCTTCTTTCACAATCATTGCAATGCTTTCAGGTCCTTTAATTTCTTTATTCACAGAGTACAAAACTAGACCTCTGACAGAAACAGTGTCTGGAAGTCCAATTAAATAAACAATATGGAACTGATATCTTGGGTGTGAGATTTTTTTTTTTAGGGATATGTTCTGAATATTCTAAATTACTTGTCCCTAGTTTTCGCCAGAATTACAATCTCAAACTGAAATAATGTTAGCAATTCTGTCCCCTTTTTGCCATATTATTCCAAATAGTGAACAAATTTGCGTACCTTTGTGTGGAGCAAGTTTATGCTGTCTTTTATATCAGCCTTTAAGCAGAAGGCTCTTCATAAAACCATTACTATAGTTCTTGAATCACTTCTGAAGATCCACCTGCTCCATGATTCCTCCGCAGCTTTCCTGCCATGCAGTCTAGTCAGATCCATGTAGCTTTTGAGCCTTAGTTAAAGCTCAGTCGCAAACTTACATGAACTGGAAACCTGATGATCTGCATAGTTGTATTCTAGTGTCTAAGTTAGGGTAATTAGATTCTCTAGCTATATATACTACACAAGTTGCATTTGGAAAAATAGTAATTAAGAAAAATTTGTAGCTTTTGGTTGGTAGTATCCCTGGTATTACCTTGGTTTCTGTCTTTTTTAAGTGGCAGATAGCAGTAAGATACAGCTATCTGTAACTTTTATCATGAACTTTAAAAGACAGAACTTAAATTTTGTTATTACAAGTGTGAATTGTTCTTTAAATTGAAATCCACAGTTTGCTGTTGCACTATTGTGTGATGAAGTTTGAGGTAATTTATAGTCAGATACTGAAACAGATAGGATGGCCTTTGATAGATCATTTGTTTTCCTAAGAGTGTATTGATGAGTTTTTCTTTCAGCAGTATGTTTCAATTACTTGGTGCAATTCCAAAAACTGATAATAGAAAACTGTTTGGAACTGTTGGTTTATTTTGATGCTATGTAATAGTAAACAGCTTCTTCACACCGTAATTTTTCTTTCATTAGTGGTGCTGTCTGCAATGTACTCCTGACTTGCTGTAAGGATAATGTTTGTCGTCTCTGGGCAGAGACTTTGTTACCCAATGACAGCCTGTTGTATGGTGGAGGATACAGCAATTGGAGTGAAGCTGCAAACTTCACAAATAACTTCAAGAGAAATATTTCAAGTAAAGAAAAAGTGCAAAGTGCTTTAGAGGTAAGAATAGAAATTCAACAGGGGAAATAAACACTTGTACAAATGTAATTTTTTGACAGGTTTGTAATTAGTAACTCAGACGTATCATAAGCTGAAATCCTTTATACCAGACATGTGACTCAAATGTTATAAAAGGGTGAGTTGCCTTGAAATCTTCCTTGGGAAATCTTAAGCTGACAACTCTCCTACTGAACTTCTCACATTAGAAGACACACTGTTCTAAAGTCCCAACTGCATATTTTGATCTGGTGACTGAAGGAAAGTGCTTTGCAGGGCTGAGTTCAAAGAGCTAGAAACAGTATGGAACACATGTTTATATAGGTTATGTGAAATGCAGGAGTGATGTTTCCTTAAAATGTATGGTAGGGGCTCACTTGTTGTCTCTGAAGTTTTGGGATGTTCTTTGAC
Source organism: Formicarius rufipectus (assembly GCA_013399695.1). Taxonomy (NCBI): domain Eukaryota; kingdom Metazoa; phylum Chordata; class Aves; order Passeriformes; family Formicariidae; genus Formicarius; species Formicarius rufipectus. The sequence goes on along the minus strand of VXAU01002493.1, from coordinate 451,538 downwards.
TTATGCAATTAGAAAAACAGGAGTAGTATGAAGGGAAGAGAAACAACCTTTCTCTTGTAGTCCTCAAGTAGAGTAGACTGCCTGTACACTTCTAGGCAAATTATCCTTGCTGGATACTGTTTGCTAACCATGGGAATCAGGAAGAAGGTGAAGGATTAGTGGTCTCCTGCAAAGTTGTGTGGACCATATGTAAGCATTGTGCATTTATCTTAATGGAGTGATATATTTAGTGTGCTCGTAGTGTTTTCTTAGCATGCATGACAGATATGACACACTGAAAGGCACAATGCAGCAAAGAAGTTAGTCTAAAGAGAAAAAGAAAGTTGGAGTCAGTTCTGTGTTCCTGTTAAAAATAAGCAGCATTAGAGATCAGAAACAATATGAGAATTGAGAAAAAACTGTTTTACATGAGCATGCTGTGTTAAGATGCAAAGCACAGCAAGTGAAAAGAAATGCCAATACCTCCCTTAATACCAGTTGTGTATTTTTGTGTACCTTTGGTTGCTTACCCAGATGTCTGCAGCACAATGGGCTTGAACTGTGTAAGTCAATATTAAAAATTGAGTATTGCTTTCCCTTGGAAACATACATTTGCATAAAGAAGGAAAACCTTAAAACTCACTGGGCCTTTATGGGGGGAGTTGAAGTGCAAATCTAATTAGATCCAAACTAGGAATTCAATTTTTTGGTCTCTGAATTGAGATTATTCAGATTTGCTGCTTTGTTCAGAATCCTGAATAAGCATGGTAAACATGTATGAAGCACAGTAGTATTTTCTGTTTAAGTATAAAACCTGTATGAATATTGTGTGTGCACTAAAATGTGAAATAGTTACTACTATGAAGGTATTTTGTGGACCTTCATAAATAAACCCAGAAGCATTGGTATCTCTAGTGCAGACACCACTCAAGTCAGTCCAATTTTGCAAGAAACTCCACTTATTTTTTTTTAGTAGCTTTTAAATTGAAAAATTGAAAAATACTTGCCACTACTTGCTAGAAAAGCACTTAAAAATGAAATTTGCTCTCTCTTTTTGAAAGGAATTAAAATGACACCTTATTCTTCATGCAGTTAAACCTGAGGCACTTCCGACGAGGAAGGAGGAGGTCAGGTGCTGTTGTAGCACATACTGGATACGCTCAACATCCACAAGATCCACATGAAGTTCACAGGAACGTTCCTCCTCATGCTAATGCCCTTTGTCACTTCCATATTGCTGCCAGTATCAACCCAGCCACAGGTAAGAAATGTCCATCCTTGCTACAAAGTGAACTACAATTTCTATTAGGTGTGTTTTCTCTGTGAAAACTTAACAAATATATTTGTACAGCATTTATATGATTGTGAAAAATTGCTAGTGTGTTGCTTTCGTTTATGTGTGAAAGAATCTTCTACAGTAATGAAGTCGTTTGAATAAATTTTCTCTGCAATAATCCTGTCTTTCATTTAATATCTTTACCTGAGATTTGTAATGGCTAAGATGGAGTAAGCTATTTGTAACTGGATTTTTAAGTTGCTGTGAATTGTGCATAGTATTGGTAGTGCACTGATAAAATGGAAAATTTCCAAGCTGATTAAAATGAGTATGTGACACTAAGTGTATGAAATAAGCACACATTCTTGTATTTCTGTTTCTGAACCAAACAAAACACACCTTTATTTTGCTGTTCAGAAACTTTAATACTGTCTTGCACTCAAGCACTGAGGAAACTCTCTTATAGTTGCTAATGTTCCTGTCTTCATAATATTTGTGTATGCCGAAAGTGAAGTGCAAGTCTGCTAATTGAAAAACTGAATAGAAATACAGTACTGAATGGCCTGTCGTTAGGGTTTTGCTTCTCTGATGTGGTTTTCTGTATCTAGACTTAACTAACAAATGTCTTATGTAATTCTTCTTGTAAACTAGTTAAGCTCTGTCTTATAGTATTTTTAAATTGTTTTTCTGTTCATACTGACACGTGTTTGAAAGGCGAATTTTTACCTAAAGGCATTCATGAGTTCATATTTGTACAGTCTTAGGTATTGCTATAAAGAACAAGTGGTTTTCATTAACATTGCTGGACTAGGAAAAGTTGTACACACTTTCCCCTTTGAGATTAGTCTTCAGCATTTTTAGTGTTGGTTCATTCATTCATATTTGAACAGACAGGACTAGAATCGCATCCAGCCACCAGAGGAAAGCTTGTAGTTTTGGGCTCTACCTTCAGTGGTATCCTGTTTCTTCGGGAAAAGTCTCCAGTCACTCACTACTTGTGTTACTATCCAGTGTCATAGGGGAAAACGTCTTCAAAACTTCTTGGGGATCTGTAGTTTTCCTCTGTACTTTTACATCTTCACATTGCACAAGGAGCTAGCTGACCTTTTCATGGGGCTAGCACATAATCTTTCGCCATTTTTTTTTTTATCTACCCTTAATGCATTTCTTATTTTTTTAATACAAAATAGCCAATGTCGAGGTTTAATCCCAGTCAGCCACAAAGCTCCACACAGCCTCTTGCTTGCACCTCTACCAGCAGGACTGGGAAAAGAATCAGAAGGGTGACAGCTAGAAAACTCACAGGTTGAGATAAAGAGAATTTAATAGGGAAAGCAAAAGCTGTGGACACAAGCAAAGCAAAACAAGGCAATAATTCACTGCTTACCATGGGCAGGCAGATGTTCAGTCTCTCCAGGATAGCAGGACCCCATCACGCATAACAGTCACTTGGGAAGACAAATGTCATCACTCCAAGCATCCTCCCCCTTCCTCCTCTCCCCTGCTTTATATGCTGAACATGATAGTTTGGAATATCCTTTTAGTCAGTTTGGTCAGTCCCAGTTGTGTCTCCTCTCAACATCTCAGGCACCCCCAACTTCCTCAACCAGCATGGGAGTATGAAAATCAGAAAATGCCTTGAGTCTGTGTAAGCACTAACATTGGTCACTGATAACATTGCTCAGCAATAACCAACAAAACCATCTCTATATTATTAACCATGTGTTTAGTACAAATCCAAAACACAGCCTCACAGCCACTGTGAAGAAAATGAATTCTACCCCAGCCAAAACCAGCACAACTAAGTAAACTTTGATTTTGCTTTTAATAGACCTTGCAATATAAATACACCTAACAGCAAATTCACAGAATGGGAATGAAAAGAATTTTGAAAAAGATTGGGAAAATACTTTCCTGGTTACTCAGACCTTGTCTTTGGCCTTTTTAATCTTCAATACCTTTCATATTATCTGTATTAATAGGTATCTATTTTAATATTAACTTTTGGATCACTTGGTCTTTAACTCAGTTGATTGGAGGATAACAGATTGTTCTTTAATATAGAACCCCTGAAGAAACTTTAACATTTTAAATTTTAATTTGAAGAAGTATATATTCTCCCTCTCAGTCAAGTCCTTAAGTGCCCTGGTCTAACCAGATTTTCTAAGTAGGCCTTTTAGTTTGCCCTTTTGAAATTGGATTTAATCTGAAAACCTAATTTTATTTGCTTTCATTTAATTTAAAACAAATTGGTTTGATATCTCTCACTGGAAAAGTTGCTCTTGTTAGAAGATTTTAAAGTAGTGGATTAAAACTTAAGGCCAAGCCCAGCTTTATCTTTCACTTCTCATTTTGAAGAATAATGCTCTCATATATAAGAATAAATACAAAATTTCATATATTATATAAAACCGATTTTCTTACAGTGACAAAATCCTTGAGTCCTGATTTTATATGAGGATGTTGCTTCAACTGATACTTCAGTTGGGTGGAGTTCAGTGAAGAAATAAACAGTGGTTACTAGGACAAAGTTGTGTCTAGGTAATTTAGAAAAAGCTCTTGCATCCAAACACCTTAGAAGTTTGGTAGGTAAAGTGATTGTGATTTATGAAGCAAATAGAAATTCACTAAGTCCACAGCTGAGCATGAACTAGAAGCTGGTAGTTTTGAGATAGGAGGATGGAAAAAAAACCCCACTTTTCTCACGGATTTTGATAAATACTTTGGTAAATAGTTCACTTTATTTAGCTTTGTCTTCCAAAGAAGAGTCAACAGAATTTTTCCCTTCGAGTTCTGTTGCTTTCCATATGTATAATGATATTTTTGAGTCTGGCATTAGCCTGTTTAGGATGACAGACTGTATTTCTTAAATTGTCTGTTCTTCTCTTGCCCCCTTCCCCTGCTGCATCCTCTTCCCACAGTAAAATCGCTGGTTGTTGCGTTACTTATTAGTTTTATCTGTGTGCTCTCAGTTATAATTTTCTTTGGCTAGATCAGAGGATTAGTAAATCAAAGTCTTCATTGATTAAAAACAATTTTGAGTGAAAAGTATTTTATCTTTTGGATATTGAATTGAAGTAATGCTGTATGATTAGGGAGCAGAAGATCAGAATATATCTGGAGACTTCTAGGTTGGAATTGTATGCAGGCTGAGCTTTTAACATGTTGGTGTATCACTCATTTGAGGGCATTTCAGTAAATCACCAAGCTGCCTTTTAGCCACACTTAGTTTAGATTGTGTTACATTGCAGCAATCTGATCCTATTATCTGTCACACACTTTCTCATTACCACTCTATTTTTCACAGCAGCATGGGGCACCAGTGACCAATGTAAAATAACAGAACCTATCAAAGTCAGAAGTTCTGGGGTTTTTGTGGTGGTGGTAGAGGGTGTCATTTGGTCACTGTACTCATTTTTGCTTTTGTAAGCCTGTGGTCTTTAATTGCAGTATATATCTACTCAGCACCGTTGTGGACTAAATGTTGGAAATTGTGTTTAAATTATTTGGTTCATACTGAGCTTTAGTAGGAAAAGACAAGGTCTGTTGACCTGTATATACCTGTTACATCAAGCAGGTACGACACTGCAGGGCTGTACTGCAATACTAAGGCAAGCATAATAAAGAACCTCCCTCCTGTGGTGGCAGTCAGGCAATTTAATACTGAAAACAGGCCGTGCTGGTGAAAGGGATAGCAAATGACAAAACACTTTGTGTATTTTTTTCATTACAGAGTTTGTGCTTAAAAACAATTTAGCTAAAATTACTTTTTGACCAAAGTACTTAGTTTAAAAAATTGTCAACATCCTTTTCTGGTAGATATCCCTCTACTCCCTTCCATCACATCTCTGAGTCTTGGTGAAAATGAAGAAAAAAGTGGACCTTTTGTTGTGCACTGGCTGAACAACAAAGAACTTCATTTTACCTTATCTATGGAAGTGTTTCTGCAACAGCTTAAAAGGAATTTTGAACATCATTCTCCTGAAACTAATACTGAGGAATCCTATCAAATGGATGGCAGATCAGAAGAAGGTAAAAGTTATATACATATGTAGTATAAGTAAAAATGGCTTTCATTTTGGAACATAATTTGTGATGTTCCTTCAGGTGAAGTAAGACAGCTTGACATGGAAGATACAGACAGATTAGAGGATTACAGTAATATTTCTATGCATTTCCTTCCCATATGCTGAAAGGACCTAAGTGACTTTAAGAAATCTGTACCTAGAAATTCTTGGTTTTTATTTATTTATGGTTGTTCCAGAAATTTTGAGTTACATATGCTGAAAACAGAACTGTTTATTTAGGCTGCCCTGGAGGCCTTTGCATAAAAATGTTGTTTTAACATTAAGGAAGCAAATAACTTTCTCTTTTTTAGATATTAGCATACACTTAATTTAAATGACTTTAGTCTGTAACACAATTTATTCAATTAATTTAAATATCTTGGAGCTTAGTGCTCTTGTTCTGTCTATGCATGCAAAAATTCATATAAAATGGGGGGAAGAAAGTTTGAATTAAAGTGCAATGTACCCTGATTTTTTTATTAGACATTGATACCCACTAGAGGATTTCTGGTTATAATTTTCATCTTTTTGAATGAGTTTTCATATGAGTGACGCATAAAAGGCCTGAAAGATGCTCTAATGCCTGAATAACACCGCTTGTTATACTGCTGATTTTGAATATTGTACATGTCTGTGTGTTCTAGAAGCTGATGAAAATGGAGATGAGCAAAAAGGAAACCAAGAAAAGAAGGAACTGAGTGATGAGAAAGCTACTCCAAATTCAAGCTTTGTTCCTTTATCTTCTGCTATTATTGATCATGAAATTGAAGTTCTGCTTTCTGAATGGAGTAAAAATGCGGACATGCTATTCAGTATACATCCTATGGATGGTTCACTGCTGGTGTGGCATGTGGACTGGCTAGATGAATACCAGCCAGGCATGTTTCGCCAGGTGCAGGTACTTAATTTCTTCTGGATTATACATTGTTACTCAGTGAGAAGTATGATAAGAAAATAATTAATACTTACTCTTCCTTTCCTAAAATTCCAGGTGTCGTTTGTCTCAAGAATTCCTGTTGCATTTCCAACGGGTGATGCAAACTCTCTTTGCAGAAGTATAGTGATGTATGCTTGTACCAAAAATGTTGACTTAGCTATTCAACAAGGCAAACAAAAACCTTCTGGACTTACACGGTCTTCATCTATGCTTATCTCTTCTGGACATAGTAAATCAACCAACAGTTTAAGACTAAGCATATTCACACCTAATGTTATGATGATTTCCAAACATGCGGATGGGTCATTGAATCAGTGGCTAGTGAGTTTTGCTGAGGAATCTGCTTTTTCAACTGTACTCAGTATTTCACATAAATCCCGATACTGTGGTCACCGTTTTCATCTCAATGACTTGGCTTGCCACTCAGTATTACCGCTGCTGCTTACAACGTCACATCACAATGCTCTAATTTCACCAGGTGTTGAGAATGTAATACAGGCAAATGATTCCTTAAGGTCTCAGGAGTCTCCACTAAGACTTCAGAGTAGAGGCAATGCAAATGTGACATCCCAGGATCCCAACGCGGTGTACAGTGAACTTATTCTTTGGAGAGTAGATCCTGTTGGGCCTTTGTCCTTTTCTGGTGGAGTTTCTGAACTTGCTCGGATCAATTCTCTTCATGTTTCAGCTTTTTCTAATGTTGCATGGCTGCCCACGCTAATACCCAGCTATTGCCTTGGTGAGTTTTGTTTCCTGATTTGTGAAGTGTTCTTGAATAAAAGTAAATAGCTCAATAATGCTCTTAAATAGATAATGCAGATATGCTTAAATGTACTGGAAGAAGTGTTAAACGTGTGTCCTTTATTTCACAAATTTTCAAGCTTTAGGTTTAGCTCTGGTTTGTAAATGGGATTCTCATTTCCTTTCATATACTTTGATTTGGTTGCTGAGTGCAGCGTTTTACTTTGTAGTTCTTGCTTATGAATAGAAGTTAACGAGGTATTTTTTGTGAGAAATTGTTTTCTGCCATAACTTCAAAATTGCCTCTCATCGAAAAGAAAAGAGGAGGCAATTTCAATATTGAACACTTCTTGCCTTCCTACTTTTCAGGTGCATACTGTAATTCTCCAAGTGCCTGCTTTGTGGCTAGTGATGGACAACATTTGAGATTATATCAAGCTGTAATAGATGCAAAGAAACTTCTGTGTGAGCTCTCCAATCCAGAAATTTCTGTAAGTGGAAAGCCATCTCAAGTTTTTGCATGTTGCAACTTCATTCAGTCACACTTGGCTCAGACCTGTGGGTAACTAAGCTGGTTGCTGAGGATTTCACAGATGATTTTACTTGTAAAAACTTGTCAAAACAGATAAGATGAAGCTTTTTTTTTTATCTGTATTTCATTTAATCTCAAGCTCTGCCTGTTGAGGCAGGCCAGTATTTGATTGGGAAATACCTCTGAAACACTTGCACTACAGAGAATAATACCTCTGTGTGTGCATTGCCATTATAACCATTGCCATCCTAAGGAAAAGCTGAGATGACAGTGCACCTTGGGAAAAGGTGCACAATGTGGAACTTTCCAGATATTCTTGTCACCTATCAGCCATCAAAATGACCATGTGCTTTTGATAAAACAGGAAATACCACCTCTATTTTTACTGAATCACAACCAGGGTTTATTTAATGCTTTAGTTAACATTTGTGTAGTGATGTAGCTAGCACCTAGCTAGCAGGCTGTGCCATCGAAGTTCACTGTGTTAACAGTATCACCGCTCTGACTCTTTTTAAACAGAAATACGTCGGCGAGGTTTTTAACATCATAAGTCAACAGTCTACAGCTCGCCCAGGATGTATTATTGAACTGGATGCTATCACAGAGCTTGTAAGATCTTTTTCTGTACTCATTTTTTCACCATAATTAACTTTTTGAAAGGCAATACCTGTAGCTCTCTGTCAAGTAAAGATGAGGTATTTAAAGACTGCACTTGTGACATGTGCTTGCTCTTATTTTCCATAGTACCTGTAAATGAAAGAATGTGAATAATGAACATGCATGTTCATGAGAAGTCTTTTGTTGATGAGTGTAACTTAATGAGTTAAAAGCTCCCGTGTTAAAGAGTGTTCTTAAGCAGTACACTCCATCGTGTTCACTTCTTGTTTGTGTTTTTATTTTTTTAGCATGGTCGGAAAACACAGTTATTCCATGTTTTTCAAGAAGACTTTATTCTAAATATTGAGGAGAAAGAAGTGCCTGCAAAGAAGAACAATTTATCAGACTGTGGTAAAGAATGCTTTTTCACAGCACATTGAAGACAATGTTATATATTTTTTAATGTGACTTTTGTCATTTTAAGGTCAAATACATTACTTTGAGATGTTCTGAAGACTATGTCGTGTAATGAAATTCATGGGTGTTTCACTTTATGTGCAACCAGATTTCAGACAAAGTAGTTTAAATCACAAAATAACTATTATGTACTTTATTAAGTAGTCCCTTGCTGCTACCATCCTTTTAGGAAAGGAAGAGGGTTTTAAATGTAGTTCCTGTAGTTGTAGGGTACAACATAGACAAACATTATTGTATTCTGTTATGGTGGATGTTCATCTACCATCAGGTAAATACTGCTTATCAGGTATTGTATAATAAATGGCAGACCAAATATTTCCCCCTCACTAGAAAACCACAAGTAGTGTGTGGATTTGTAGGTCTTTGGCAGATCTGAGTTGCTGTGGAATAATTTATGTTTTCCTAAGTGGTTTTAAAAAAAAATGCTCTTTAATAGTTATAAGGGTATTTATGTCGTGTTGTTTTTGAAAAGAACAAATTAATTTATATTTTTCTGTACTGGTGTACACACCACAATGTCAAACTCACAGGGCAAATACAGCTTATTCTTGAAAATCTTTTATGTAGGTACACACCTGGAATCATGGAGGAAAGATGGTCACTAAGCTATTCCTTCTTGGTTCTGATGGGTTTACTTCCGTACTAGGAAGGGAGAATGGCTGCATGCACTCTCTAGAAATGAGCTCCTGTTGATAGTGCACTCACATCCTCTTTTCTTGGTGTGAAACTATAGCAAATAAATTCTTAGGAAGAAGCATTTTATCTCTTGTGTGTTGCAGACTATTTGTAGGCCCAGTCTGTATAGCTGGTCTAGCTGGGTGTTGACCTGTGAGCCTAACCATTAGACCAAGCTGTGACTTTCACAAATGTGGTGTTTCTTCTCTAGATGCAGGTTGTATACTTTTTATACATGTAGGCCAAACCTTTGTAACTGTTACAGTTAGTGGTAACAGATAGTTAAGAATCTGTAAGAGGCAAACGTGTAAAAGGCAGAGGTCTAGAGCTGATAGTACATTCTGGGATTTAACTTTAAACACAGCAAAGTCAAGCAAATATATTATCATCTCTAAAAGAAAACTGCCAATTCTTACATGAGTGTACCTGTAATAGTTGTGATAAATAATGAGAAAACTAATGTAACAGTTGGGTGTAGTCAGACCATTGCATTTCAGGGTTAGTTCATGGTAGCTTAGCGCTATTATTTGCGAGTCAGCAAAATTGAGTTCTGGTTTCAGGTGAATAATCCCTAATATCATCCTCTTCTCATTTTCATCAGGAAACCAGCAGACTGAATTTTCTGAAAAATTCTACTTAATAGTGATAGAGTATACTCAAAATCATTCAGTACTGCATATGTGGCATTTACATTTGAAGTCAGTTCCTGTTTCCATAGGTAAGCCTTCGTTCTTGTAGTTTTCTTTAAAAAACAAGTCACTGTCTAGTGAATATATCTGTTGTTCAGTATATTGTAAATTGTATTTCATCTCTTTGAAAACAATCTGCAGTTGATTGCAAGTTTTTGTCACAACCCATTGTTTCTGGATTACTGAAGCTTCAGAACTTTGTAGCTTTTGAGTTCAACCTGAGACCAGGATTTGTTATTTTTTGTGTGTTCTAAGGGTAGATGCATTTAACTGGGTTAAACTGTATGTAATACAGTCTTAACAGCTAAGATGTTTCGCTTCTCTGAAGTTTTTATTCTGCAATTTTTGAGTTTACACATAAGTTTTAAATTGGATCCTAGTCTGAAGCACCTAAGCATCGATGATACCATTACAATTATAAACTATTCTGACATTCTGAAATCTGCTGTTTCTCTTTCAAACTACCAACTTAGGTCTAAAACTATAAAATCTTAAACTAACAAAAGATATACTTCAGTAGTTTTCTGTTAACATTTAAAGATTTGAAGCAAACATAAATCTCCACTTGCTAGAGGAATCTGTTCCAATGCATGTTTCTGCCATTTAAACTAAATTACTATTTCTCACTCTGGCTTTCAAAGGCAGAAAGAAATGTTATTGCAACTAGTTTGTAAAATAGAGTAATAAAGATCCAAATTTTCTGATCTATTTTGTGTGATGAGGACATTACCGAAAAGGCTTTTCAGCAAATCTTGTGGTGATTTTTCATGTTCCAAATCCATCAAATTCATACTTCCAACAACTGCATTAAAAAAAAAGGAAGTATCTGTATCACGTGATTTCTGAGAACCTACATTTTAAGCAATAAAATAAAACTTGTAGTAAAACTTTTCTGAAAAATAAGTTTCCCCAATTTGTAAGATAAGACATGGAGGTCTTAATTTAATTTTCTATAGCTGCAGGTATTTTATGTTTATTGAAACCTTACTTTCAATGTATAGTATATAATTATATAAGTATATAGTATTAAACTATATATAGACATATATAACTCTTTGTAGTTTTGGTCTTCCTGGTTATAGTTTGATTGTTTTATAATTTCTCAGCAGTTCTAGAATCTCAGAAGTACTTAAACTGAGACGTGTTAGCATTTATCTTTAAGTCTGAATATGAACTAAAGTACAAATTTTAAGTCATATTTTGTCAGTCTGTTTTATTGGTCACTTTTACTAAGGTGAGTAAAATTCTTGATTTAAAAGAAATTATTGACTTTTTTAAATTAACGATGCAAACTTTTTTTAGATGAAAAGGTAGGTTCAAATCTACCTGATGAAGCAACACAAACAGAAGAATTGTATTCTTCACCTGATCCAGAGAAGATTCAATCACCTTTCAGTCAGAAGTATCGGGCCTGTAGGGCAAACCTTCAGAGCACCAGCTGGCTTACTCTCTCTTCCAAAATGGTGTATAGTCAAGAGTTGAATATGCCAGAAGGAGTAGAGATAATAAGTGTAAAGCCATCAGCAGGTTTGTGATTTTTCTTTTAAGACTAAAATTAGGGATCCTTCACTTTGTGACTTTGGTCTTAAAATAGTAAGAAAGTAATAGTAAGTTTTGTATTTGATGTTAAAATGACTGTAGGTGGATCCAAAACCTTTGCTAAAACCTGCTTTTCTGACTTTATATCTCCATTCTGGAACTAAAAGAAGGCTTTTCTTTAAGGTATAATATTTACTGAATTCCCCACTCTTTCAATAAGAAGAATTATAGAAGCACAAATTTTGTTTTGCTGTCATTCCTGAAATTTTTTGTAGCATCTATAAATTTTAAGGTTTTCATCAGTAGTCTTTTAACAATACAAATATTTTCACATTTTGAATGGAAGAGATAATATATAGTAATATTCTGGTTTAAATAATATAATTTGACTTATCTCTAAAGCATGAAGTAGAATCAAAAGGTAAAATGGTTTAATGGTATTTTTGTCACCTTGTCTCCTTTCTGAGGTCCTGTAAACAACCTTTTTGTGAGGAAGTAGTAATATTTTTTAAATTGCAGAATAATAAGATAGTAGCTGAGTAAAAACATCTCTAGTGTTGTGCTTGGTTTTTAGTATTTCCTGCAGTAATTGTATTTTTTATTTCATTTTAGGACATCTCAGTTCTTCTTCTATATATCCTGTTTGTCGTGCACCTTATCTGCTGGCTACTTCATGCTCTGATGGAAAAGTTCGATTCTGGAGATGCAGAGTTGTCACTGAATCATCAGCTTCTTCCATGCCAGAATATGGCACATATGGTGATGTTAAATATATATGGGAAGAGTGGCCATTGCTGATTGAGGATGGACTTCCTAGTAGTAGTGCTATTAATGTTCCAGGAAGGCCAACTGAAGTCAGCTGTGCTCACACAAACAGATTAGCTGTAGCATACAAGCAGGTAGCATCTAAGAATAACCATCTTTCTCAGGACTTCGTAATGCATGTTAGTATTTTTGAATGTGAATCTACAGGGGGTTCTTCTTGGATTTTAGAACAGACTCTTAACTTAGATGAGATAGGCACCATGTTAGACTCTGGCATTAGTATTGATAGCAATTTAGTGGCGTGTAACCAGCAAGACACTTCTCTGTCTCATGGTGGGAGTGTTATACGCAGCACCAAGCACTTGGTACACTTAGACTGGATGTCTAGGGAAGATGGTTCACATATTCTGACAGTGGGAATTGGCTCAAAACTTTATATGTTTGGCCAACTGTCTGGAAAGAGGCAAGAACAGAACAGTAATGAGATTGTAGCAGTCTCCCATAGTGGCTGCACTAAGGCTACAACCTTTTCTGGTTTTGTTTTGCTTCGTTGTGTTGATTTGGTTTCATCTGTAGAGGGATCACCTCCTTTTCCTGTCTCCTTGTCTTGGGTGCGTGATGGCATTCTTGTAGTTGGAATGGATTGTGAAATGCATGTTTATTCCCAGTGGCAATCTCCTGCTAAGCAGGAACTAGTTAGTACAGTTTCCTACAGTGGAAGTGTGCCATGTATAACTAGCTTAATGAAACAAAGCCAGTCAGCCACCTCAGGTCTGCATCCACCAAAGAGAACCTTGACCAGATCTATGACCAGTCTTGCACAAAAACTTAGTGGGAAAAGATCAGCCTGTGATCTGTCTGTGGAAATGGAAGATTCTGGTCTTTTTGAAGCTGCTCATACATTATCTCCAACTTTACCTCAGTACCATCCATATCAACTGCTGGAACTCATGGATCTTGGTAAAGTGCGCAGAGCAAAAGCCATTCTGTCCCATTTGGTGAAGTGCATTGCTGGAGAAGTTGTTGTTATAAATGAATCTGAGCCTAATCATGATAAGAGGCTCAGATCCCTGACCATCAGTGCTAGTGGAAGTACTGCAAGAGACCCCAAAACATTCAGCAAAACTGAAACTACAGACTATATTGAAATAGACTCTGTTCCACCATTGCCTTTGTATGCTCTGCTTGCTGCGGATGATGATTCATCTTATTCCTGTTCAGAGAAGATTAATAATCAAAATAGTCAAAGTAAAAAAGATATGCCCAACGACAATTATGAAAATCTCTTTCAAAATACTGTTATAAATACAGATGATCTTGTTACATTTGATGCAGATGAAGACAGTTTGAAACCAAAAGTCATTGATCTTTCTCAGTATAGTCCAACTTACTTTGGACCGGAACATGCTCAGGTTCTTTCTCGTCACTTGCTTCATTCAAGCTTACCTGGTCTGACGAGGATGGAGCAAATGTCATTGATGGCCTTGGCAGATACAATTGCTACAACCAGTACTGACATTGGAGAAAGCAGAGACAGAAGTCAGGGTAAGGGTTCTCTGCCAAGCTAAATGTCCTACTGTACTTCACAACCCTTCTTGGGAGATTTTTCCTATTTTGAAATGTTTTTATGCCTTCTAGTTTTATTTCAAATATATCCTATAATAATTGATAGTAATATTTACTGTGCCATCACAGTATTTACTGTTTAACTACAGTTTAAAGTCTTAATGCTTCAACAAGAATCAAATTTCTTTTGCTAGCTATTAATGCCCTTGTTAATCTATCAGTCCACATACCATTATTTTTAATTCACTTTTGAAGTGACAGCTTTCTTAATGACAAGTTTTTGTTATACTGTGTAGAGAAACTGAGAAAAAAAATTTGTGGGCATTTTTCTATATGATAACACTTATTCTTTTTCTTGCGTTAAACGGAACAAATAGCTTCAGAACTTTCTATGTTTGAAATTTTCTTCTTTCCCTGAAGGGAAAAATTATGAATTAAGCTATTATGTTTACAAATCTAAAGTGTTAATGGAAGAAATACAGCTTTTTGACTACTGACACACAAAATATCTACTCTTGAATAGCTTCATCCAAGTGTGTGTTAAAATACTTGTTTCCAGGTGGAGAAACTCTTGATGAGTGTGGTTTAAAATTTTTATTGGCTGTTCGGCTTCACACATTTCTGACAACTGCACTTCCTCCTGTACATCGAGCTCAGCTGCTTCACCAAGGTAACTGTTGTGTTTTCTTAAATGAGTGTTGTTTTGGTATGTAGCTGTACGTATGACTAGTGTGCTGTGTACATGCCTTTCCAAAATCAGTGAGTTAATTTGTTGGTTTTAAAAAAAAATAATGTCCAATATGAATGAATCCTAGAGCAGAAAGTGTCTTTTTTTACATTTGTAAAGGTCTTGGAACTGAAATGACTTTTTTTCCTTCAAGTTTTTAGTGTTCGTTTTGTGTTTCGCCAAATGAACTGTCTTTTCTCTACTTCTAGTATCATGTTACTCCAGTAACGTTCTGCAGGAGTAATGCAGTAGAAAATAATGCATACTTATTTGGGTTTTCAGTACATTTATGGAAAAAAAGTATTTTACAGTCTACTTGGACTTTAACCTTTCTGTACGCTTACTGTAATTACTGTAATAACAGTCAACTGTTTCAAGTAGGGCTTTTTTTGTGTAATTTAACTATTTTCATCCTGATATTGCAGGCCATGGAATGAGATGGATTTCTTTAGTTGTAATTGAATCTAAGGGACTGGCTATGATAACTCCTTTAGCCGTCATGACAGTTGACAGCATTTTTAGCCTTATGGCCTGTCATCCTTCAGCTGATTCAGAGATTGGCATTTGGCCAGGATGCCACAGCAGAGTATTGCAGAGTTAGCTCTCTGGTGGACTAATTTTGGTTGAGATACTTCTGCTTCTGGTGAGCTCAGAAATCAGCAGGAGTGAGAAGTGCCTCCAGGGCACATGCAGAAGTGCAGTTCAGTGTGCCTCTCTGCAAAGAAGCATCTGGCCCTCTCTAGAGTTACAACCATTGATAGTTATCTAGCTGTTAACAGTTGCGTCTTCCTCATGACATTTTTCAATTTCAAGTTTTCTGTTATATCTCTGTCCTGAGAAGTTTTCTGCTCTGTTTTTATCTGAAACTTTACATTTTTGAATCCAAGTCAGAGTAGTGAACCTACTTTTCAAAACTGAAAAATTTAATGAGTATGTTGCACTTCATGTCACGGCTAGTCTTAGTGCCACCACTGTCCATATATTTGAATTTCAGTAACTCTATTCTTTGTGAACTTACATAAAGAGTTGGCAGATGAAAAATAGTTTTCAGCTGTATGTTCTTTCTTCAGTATTTGATAGGCAGTGCTTACAAACCTTCTTAGATTTCTGTTGCCTTATCAGCAGTGCACTTTCAAATGCAAAATAAAGAGTTTGACCTACTTCACTCTTCTCCATCCCATTGACTTAAGATTCTGGATTATTTTATTTATGAAGGTCTTAAATTTTCTTTTTCCTTTTTTTTTTTTTTTTTTTAAATGGGTTATTATGCAGGCTTATCTACTAGTCATTTTGCCTGGGCATTTCATTCAGTAGCAGAAGAGGAACTACTGAGTATGCTCCCTGCAGTGCAGAAGGGAGATCCAACATGGTCAGAGCTCAGAGCTATGGGTATAGGATGGTGGGTTCGAAACATCCATAGCCTGCGAAAGTGCATCGAAAAGGTAAACACAGCATTCTGCAAAAATTATGAAACTCTTTTCAAACGCCTGTCTTCGAGTGTTTACCTTCTATTTATGGGGTTTTAAGTTTTAGATGTATTAACTGTTTCTGAATGTTTCATGCTGTACTTTTTTTATATATAGCATATTGTATGAATATCAAGTTTTGTTTTCAGTTATGTTTCTTTAATACTTCAGATTTCAAATTCCACTGTGAAATGCATATTTTGCTTTTAGGAATTTAATTTTGAAGGTGATAATGTGCAATGCTCACCATAGAGATGCTCAGAATACTGGTGGACCATATAGCTGTTTTTTATAGCAAAATAAAGAAACAAGTTATGGAACAAGGTTCTCCTTAGAAAGCTATCAGAAATGGGAACAACTTAGATATGGTGCATATGTCTTGAAAATTAATTTATTTCCATGATAAACAAACCTTCTATTCCAATGAGGCTTGTGGAGTTTTTTTGTTTGGTTGGTTGGTTGGTTTTTTTTTGTTTGTTTTTGTTTTGGTTTTGGTTTGTTTTGTTTTTTTTTGTTTTGTTTTTGGTTGTTGTTTTTTGTTGTTGTTTTTGTTTTTGTTTTGTTTGTTTTTTGTTTGTTTTTGTTTTTGTTTTTTGGGGTGTGTGTGTTTGTTTGGGGGTTTTGTTCATTTTTTTACATTAAATATTTTAACCATCACAGATGTGGCAATAAGCCTAACGTTTTAAGCTCTTGGAAAAGCCAAGTGTGTTGAGCTAGAAAATGACATGCACAAGATACTTTGACTGCAAAGCACAAAGTGGTAAAATGCATGTCTCTACTTTCACTTTTCAATCTTCAGTAATTAATCTTCACTTTACGAAACTTAACTGCCTTGCATTAAAGAAATTTCAGGTGTTCTGGGCCTGAGTTTAAGGTTGTCTTACAAGGGTCTTGAACTATTCTTGCTGCCACTTACCGCTTTTTCCTTTCCAACCTCCAAAAGTAATATCTTGTAAACAATTGTTCTCCTGTTGTGACTGGTCCCAGCCTCTTTTTCAAGACTCCACATGTCCTTTGATTATCAGAACAACAAATAAATTAATTTTGTTGTGATTTCAGGAACTGATATTAGATACAGGGATTCCCATATGATCTTCCAAAAATCTTCTAGAGCATTAGCTAAATGATATCAAAGGAGTTCTTGTACCTTCATGTGTCTGTGTCAGACCCAGTGAGAGGAGGGATCCTATTATTAAAGAGAATTTCTGAGCACTATGGGGTATGGGATACCAAGAGCAAAAAGAACCTCATTAAAATTCATTTGAATTTTGATTGCTTTTTTTTTGCTGTTTTACTGTCTTCACAGGTGGCTAAAGCAGCCTTTCAACGAAACAATGATCCACTTGATGCAGCCATTTTTTACCTTGCAATGAAAAAGAAGGCTGTAATCTGGGGATTATACAGGTAGGAGACATTTGGGCTCTTACATGGACTTTCACGGTTTTTTGGGAAAAGGTTGAATGTCATGATAGTCAAAAGGAAGCACAAATATTACCATTGAAAACTGAGATTTGATTTCAGGATTGCTCATTACATTCAGTGAATGGGTTTTAAACTTATTATACTTACTAAAGTAATTTAGTTGCTGTTTCTGAAGGTAGATGCTTCATGTTTTATTCTCAAAGCTACTGTAATTTCAATCAGTGCTTCTGATTTGCTTTTGAGGATTGGCAGTGTAGGTTGTGGAATGATACATCTATCTTTTAAAGAAGTGTTTGTTGTTATAAATTTTACCCTAACTTCAGAGGACTGAATTATGTCTGTCTTTGAAACTTATTTTTCATAATACACTGTTGCAAAATTCTTTAAAAATAATTTGTGTTGTCACTCTTAAGAATCTTAAGAACTTACCTGGGAAAAATGAGATGTCCTTTGTTTGTATCAAGTTGATTTAAAATACCTTCAGGTTTTGTAGTTACTGAAGTTTGTTATTTTTAAATACGAAGCCTTCTGTACTCGTAATGTGATGAGAGACTCTACATTTCCTAATGTAAAGATCTTTGTAGAATTATACTGAGGAAATGAAGAATCATAATGCATCTAGTAAAATGTGTAATGTATTTATCAATTATCTTTAAAATGCAGGTCCCAAAAAGATGCTAAAATGACACAGTTTTTTGGAAACAATTTTAGTGAGGACAGATGGCGTAAAGCAGCATTGAAGAATGCTTTTTCTTTACTTGGCAAACAGCGTTTTGAACATTCTGCAGCATTTTTCTTGTTGGCAGGACACTTAAAAGATGCAGTGGAGGTAAAAAAAATTAATCTCTTGTATATTCAACACTGTTACATTGTCTCAAATATACAAATATATTGAATGTGATGTGAATTTTTTATTAGTATGACCTCTGAAGCTTCTGATACTTCTGGTTTATGCTCTTCTTTCCCATTCTCCTGGTCCCTTGATTAATGACAAATGCAAAACGCTGATCTTTGCATTTCGATTTTTTTTTTTTAGCTGTCATATTAGTGATACTAAAAAGTCACATGGTTAGTTAATTTATTTATTACAGTATTAAGGGACCTACCTACCATTAAGGGCCTTACCTACTGTTACCATCCTTTCAGATTGTCTAAGTAGTCCTACGAATTTTTCATTAGGAATTTCCAGACCTGGCATTTTTGCAGTGATATGGATAAGATAGTAAAATCCCTTTCACACACACACACACACACAGAAGAAATTTAAAAAAAGAAATCCTGTGTCTCTTTGAATTGAAAAGGAAATTAATCTCTGATAATGAGGGATTTGTTCAGTTGAAGCTTATCTATTTCAAAGATCTATTGTCACACCACTTAAACTGAAGAAATGAAAATCAGATCTCAGATATAATAGTTGGCTACACCTATTCTACATAATTCTTGCTCATTTTCTATGGAGTTGATAGACCAACTTAATTTAATTTGAGCAGATTCACGTCTCTTCCTGCCTTGTGATCATTTTAAACAGAGGAGAAGTTATAAACTGGTCTTTTCAATATTTTTATTTTCAATTAGGTCTGCCTTGAAAAACTGAATGACATTCAGTTGGCTCTTGTAATATCAAGACTTTATGAGTCAGAATTTGAAGTATCTAGTACTTACAAATCTGTACTACAGAAGAGAGTTTTGGGAAGTGTGTTTACTGGAAAAGAGAGCTCAGGAAACATACACTGTGACCCCTTTCTGCGAAGTATGGCGTACTGGATTTTGGAAGATTATAGCAAGGCTCTTGACACTTTGATTAAACATTCTGTTGAAGATGAAGGAGGTAAGAATATGAGTATTTTGCCTATTAAGTTGGTTTTAACTGTTTGTTCGTTTAAGCCACAGTTTCTTAAAGCATCATCTGAACAAAACCAAGTACCACACAGTTCTTCACCACTGTTAGTAAATAGCTTGCAGTAGCTATGTGGATTTTAATAGCAAATATGGTGACTGCATTGTCCTTATCCTGTATCACATGACTGCATACTTTGTCCTTGAAGCATATGAATATCAGGATAATGGAATGACCCTGCAGTGGTGCAGCAGGGGTTTGTTTGGCAGCAGTTTAAAGATGAAGAGACAAATTAAGTTCATTAGTTAATTTGACTCCATCACAGCCTAAGAAGAAATTTCTGATTGCACAGTTACATAAGAGGGTCTGGAAGACATAGTGTCGTGTAGCTTTTAGTCCTTGAGAAAAACAGTTGACAACAATGATAAACTTTCAGTTAAAAAACTTTGGTATTTATGATGGTACAAGGATGCCCACGTTGTGCCTGGAATAGCATGTAAGTATCCTAGAGCAATTAATTTCTATGTTCGCTTGCTAATTTTATAAGCTTCTAAGAATCAGTTGTGTTGCTACCAAAAGTTAGTGTTGTCAAGGAAATTAAATACTTCAAATTTCTAGTAGTTAGCATGCCAGCTGGTTTCAGTCCTGGCTACTGAGAGAAATTTGAAAGACACAAATAAAGACTCAAATACTTGTGTAATTAATTTGAAAAACTGTTTCAGTAGAAGTTATATACCTCAGGATAATGTTGAGCAAAGGAGCAATATTGTGTTTGGTTGTCTTGGTCACATCTTTCTGTGTAAAATAATTTTAAAATGTTGTTAATTCTTCTGTGATCAGTTCAGTGGCTTGTTTGTGGTGTCTTGCTCTGTTTTGAATAGTGCTCTCTCGTTTACCTTTTTCTGTTATCTGTCACTACTTGTGCCGTAACTCCTGATAAAGAAGAGATTAAGGATCTGTCTCAGCTAACTTGAGCTCTTTGGCAGCTGAGTGACTCATCCAGTGCTGGTGCTCATCTTTTCAAGTTTTTTTTTTTTTGTCATCATGAAAATAAACTGCACAGGTGTTGCACTGCTATGTAATTAATTTATTTCATAACACTGCTACCATTAGATATAAATGTTACGGATTTCCTAGTTTGAGTGTAAGTTGTAGGGTTTTTTAACATGTAGACAAAGTAAAAAATACTAATCCAAACTTTAAGAAAAAAGAAAGGGCTTTAAGTAATGTAACATTCTGTCATTTAGAGAAGGATACTTTAGAAATCTAAATTGAACAAAAAAATGGTCTTGTTTGACTGTAGTAAAACTGGACTGACAACAAGGAAAAGAAATGGCAGCTGTTTTAATTTAAAAGGTTTTACTTGCCCGCTCAAGCTTCTCTTTAGTGTAATGATTAGGTTTGGCAATATTGTCTCCACCAAAATATTCAAATGATAAAAGTGTAAAGAAAGGTGAAAGGGGGAATGCAGTTAAGTAAACAGTAGAATGAATGTATGAAGCAGGCAATAGAATTAAGACCTAGGAGCTTTCTGATGAACTTAGGGCTTGCAGATTGGCATTTCATACAGAATGGTAGGTTTTCCTCATACTGCAATATCTTTTCAGGTGAAGGAGATGGCTCATCAAGTTGTAACCCTGCAGTGTTTAACTTCTACAACTACTTAAGAACACATCCGCTCTTGTTGAGACGTCACTTTGGCTCTTCTGATACATCTTCTACACGCATTTGCCTAACAGTAGAAAACGGATTAGCTGACAAAATCAACCTAGGTGAAAGACGGCTGTTTTTTACCACTGCATATGCTCATCTAAAAGCTGGTTGTCCTATGTTGGCCTTAGAAGTGTTATCAAAGATGCCCAAAGTTGTCAAAAGGTCAAAGTCTTTCTGTAAATCCCCTAGTTTAATGGATACTAGCAAAGATTTCTCACCATCTTCTCCAGTTAAAGAGTTTGAAACAAAAGACCAGTCTGCCAGTGTTGACTGGTCACAGCCAGTATGGAATGGTCTAGGTTCATCTTCGGATTGTTCATCAGAAAAACATTCAAGTTCAACTCTTTCCTTTGACTGGAGCCAGCCAAGTGTGGTGTTCCAAGATGAACCCTTGCAGCTACAGACAGACAGTGATGAAAATGATGAGAGTGAAGATTCTTCCCTGGTAATGAAAGATCTGAAGAAAAATGAAAAATTGTACGAGACTGGTTCTAGCTACACAGAATCTTTTAGTGTAGTTGATGACAAAGATATTCTAAGTCCATCAGAAGATATAATTTCAGCACAACTGAAGTTTAGAGCATGCCTGAAAATTCTTACTGTAGAGCTTCGTACACTGTCCACAGGTTATGAGGTAGATGGTGGGAAGTTGCGGTATCAGCTTTATCAGTGGCTTGAGAGAGAAGTGGTAGCTCTTCAAAAGACCTGTGATTATAATGTTGAAGTAGAAGAGATACAGTCAGGAATTAGAGTGATGCCAGAGGAAACCGCATTACATGAAAACACTGAAGACTTAGCTGACCAGCAAAGAAATATGCTACGGAGAGAAGACTTTCAGAAGAGACGTCAGTGGCTTTTGAAGTACCAGTCTCTCCTAAGAATGTTCCTGAGTTACTGTATACTTCATGGCTCACATGGTGGAGGCTTGGCTTCTGTCAGAATGGAATTAATTCTGCTATTGCAGGAATCTCAGCAGGTATGTGGAGGAGCTTTAGTTTGTACTTTCTCTGGTGCAGGTTTGTAGGTTTATTTGAATGTGTTTTGTCTTGTTGTTGAAGTTTTCCTGCTATAGCACACCTGTTTTTTAATAAATTTAAATCTGTTTTTAACAAGTTATGTATGATATAGGTTGTTGCTGTTGTTGTTACTTAGAATCTTTTCCTCTCGTTCAGAAATTCTTATGTTTCCTTTAGGAGTATGTACTATCACTTGGTCTATGTGTTTCTTGCTTGTTTTTAGGAGCAGTCAGTACAGGTGCCTTCCAGCCCTCCACCAGAGCAAAGCTCTATACCTCTCCTATTTGCTTGCACAGCTAGTGCCAAAACAGTCGTGGCTAATCCATTGCTGCATCTTGGTAATTTAACCCATGATATATTACATGCCATAGTAAACCTTGATTCACCACCTCACCCAGATACTCAGAACAACAAGGTATGTATTTTTTTAGTAAATGTTTTATTTCTGTTGTCATGGTCTGATTTGCTGAAGTCATGAATTTTTTTCTAATAGCAGGAAAACTTTCTTCTCTCTCTCCAATATGACATCTATTCTGGAAACCATGTACTACTCTATCAGCATCATATTTGTCTCCTATTATTATTATATATATAATTATTATAGTTGACAATACAATCATTATTTTTGTTACATTAATGGTAAACTCTGCATTTTTTCCTAGACCTAAGTAAGACTTAAGTTTTGAAGTATAAAACCTGATTATTGGTAAAACGCAGTAAACTTGTTTGTGAAGCAGTTTATATGTTCATGTAGTAAATAATGTATTTTTTTAAATTATGTTTCTATAAGGTTTCTTCTGTATTTAACCTTTCACTGAACGTGACACTTAGTGTTAGGTTAAATATTTCCTGAAGTTTTGTATGCGTTAGGTCCAAAATCATGTTGTCTTTTACTAAGGATTTCTAGAGAACAGATTGCTTAGTTCCTTAAAGAGAATTTAAAAAAAAAAAGGTATAATAAAGTATTTTTGTTTTAACAGAACCCTTGTGATCAACAGATTCTCTAGCTTTTTACCAAGTGTGGTTTGTAATGCATTAAGAAGGAATATTGGCTATATTAAAATTACTGATCAGTGTTACTGAGTAAATTGACTGTGTGTCTGAGAGCTGCACAAGAATTGATCAAAAGCTAAGCTACATTATTGATTTTTCATTCTGCAGCAAATGTATTTTCTAGCATATTGCTACTGTCTGAGGGTGCAATTAAACTGTTGTGTAGAGGTTAAGCATGTTGCCATTTATTAATTGAAAGCATTTCATCTAGAGTTGATCTGTCATTATGCTGGGTTAAGTGAATACTTCCCCATCTCTCTCAATGCAAAGTGAACTGATTTATCTGAAATAAATTCTGAAGAGAAAGGCTTTGTAAGTGCATAAGTGCTTATGCCTTCCATTTTCAGTGTTACAAATCTGTCTGCATGAAGGGCTGTCATAGTAATCACTACTAACTCTGAATGTAATATGTTCTGTAAAACTTTGTCTTACAGGTGTATGTCATGCATACCTTAGCAGCATCTCTCTCCGCTTGCATCTACCAATGTCTTTGTGATGGCCACAGCTACAGGTAAAGGTCTAGGAAAAGTGCCTTTTAGAGAACCATCAGCACACTGTCTGATTGTAGTGGTAATAATGGGTAGTGCACCAGAAGGCAGTGCTCACAGCTGCCCATGTCTAGAAAGAAATTGAATAGTTGTAACCACTGGGGCTTTTTATAAATATAATTTCCCATTTTTCTAACTCACAGCTCATTTCAAGCAAATCAGTTCACTGGAACGGTGTATCAGACAGTGCTGTTAACTCAGCACCACTCTTTAAGGACAGCAAGCTTAGAAGAAACAGTGACTCCCACTACATCTCCTGCTCAGTGGCCAGGTATCTGAAGTTGATTTGTTTCTCTCCTCTTAAGGAAAACTGAGTTATCTGTTTCCACTGTAGTAGCTCAAGAGTTTCAAGTAGTATTTGTAACAGCTTTGTGGTAAAGTTGAGTTCTTTGGTTA